>NEWO01000279.1:1028089-1038583 GCA_003013225.1 Phalaenopsis aphrodite | reverse complement strand
CCATAGAAAACCTCTAAAAAGTTTTCCATAATTATAAATTATATTTTGAATAATTAAATAAATTAACTTTTAAAAATTCTATTTTCCAAATTTAAATACTTATCCAGATTAAATCAAATTTTGAGAGGTCCACATATCCTCCTCTAACATTTTAATTACCTCATAGATATAACACTTTAAACTCTTAATTTTGATCTTAATAAACATGTTTGGATGATTAAAATACAATGGGGCTAAAAGATAGAAAACCATTTGACACCCTTGCACAACATCAACTAAAAACATAATCTCCCCCAATCTTGATGACTTGGAAGTCAACTAATATCAAAGGTTTCTTAAGTGAGAGGCTTAAGCTAAAAGGATGATAATTTACTTTCCTTAAGCCTAAAATCCATGAGAATGTGATCTTTAAATGAAAATACATGTCACTTATACTAAAATCTTAACCTTCACCAAATTCCCCATTATGATTGCTAATGGCTTAGTGACCTAGGCTCGATATCTAAGCTTAATTGATTAGATTTAGAAGATAATTGGGTTGATAATCAATATCTTTAAACACTCCAAGTCCAACATTACTTGTGCAAACCACAATCTTAAATAACTCAAACTTGCCTTAGGAGCACTCACTCACATAACTCTTAAAAGAAACATCAATTGATTAATCGAGTACCTTATCCTTAGGATAATTAAATTGTTAAGCTTCAATGAGTGATGGGGTAGCCACACTCTAAACTCGGATGGTTAATGGAACAATATGATAAGTTCAGAAATGAACTCAAAATAATTCAAGAGATTTTCAAAATAGTCCAGGGTCATAACCATCTTTTGTTGTGCTTTCCTCACTGCATTTTTATACTTACAAAACTTGCATGTTAAACAATGATGACATCCTGTATGAAAACCAAAACTGCTAGGATAGCCACAAAACCAAAACTAAAATCAACATAGATAAAATTCACCGCCACAACATTCAAAATATAAGACAACTCAAAATTTAATCACAAACATCACACAAAACAACAATTGCAACTAAATTAAGACGTCTCTATCGGATGATCGGGAAACCCTCGGAGGAGGTAACCTATGGTTGCTAATGAAACTTCCCATAGTCTAAATGAAAGTATGAAACTCATTAAGTTGAATTTAGTAAATTCTTTGGGACTAAGTGAATTTGATAGAAAATAGTGGTACCGGAACGAAGAAACTATAAGATCCTAATTGGTGTCGCTCTAATCAACTTTAACATGCCCCATAACATTTAAATAACTTTAACCATAGAGAAATCTGATTTGACTTCATGACCTAACACCCTAGAAAACTTAAATTTATCATGGTAAGGAGCTTGGAGCAAGTATGGTGGGCAACACAGCCATCTTTAATAGCAAAACAGGTCTTCCCCAGCTAAACCAATTTTCATTCTTAAAATTGAACAACCAAGCCATAGAATTTTGAGTTTGTTTTCTTATGAAACATAAATCCTCGCCCATTCTTTAGGCCTTTGTACAACTCTGTTGTACAATCTTAGCCCTAGGTCGTCTTAAGATTTCGAGGTTATCATTCGTCATGACCTAAACCCTTACATCTTCGAAGCTATTTGTGGGATCATTTCACGTAAGAGTAAGCCCTAAATAAATAAAATTGGCAGAATGAAACACCTAAATATTTCTCCTCAAAATTGAATCCAAACCATTGGATAGCTTGGGAAGTCACTAAGGTTCTCCCCCGAATCTATGACATCCCCTAGTTCTTCCTCCTTTGTACTCTAGCAAAAAATGCTCCAAATTTAAATTATTCTCCCTTCACACCTCTTTGTCCGATTTTGTTGAAAAGTCCTATCATTTTGACCTCTTTGAAGATAATATTTTTTTATTTTTATCGAGATTTTTCTTAGGTGACTTCAGTTATTTAAGATATAATTAACTATAGGAGCTTGCCCTTTTAAAAAGCTTGTCTGAACCCAGTTTAATATAAACCTTATTCAATTTTTCATATTAAATAGTGGAATTTGTTGGAAAATAAAATGGTTTCGCATACCAAACATATGTTATATTTTTCCTAGTTTATTTGATTAAGTCTCACCCTTAAAACTTGTGTTTATCTTTTGGGATAGTACAGGGTTTGAGGTATAGTGCTCCTTCATTTAAACTATGAAAAATATGGGGTTGGTTTGATTTCATATTTTTCTAAACCATACATATAAGTAAATTAAACACCTTTCCGAAGTGGGCGACGGGATTTCGATTCCGACGGCCGACAGCTTCCAACAGTCAACTCCTCAACCAAAAATAGCGTCGACACATTTGTATGAAATAATCACACAAATAGCCTAGAAAATGTGAGGTTTTACATCGTAATGAAAGACAACCTTTGAGTGCAAAATTGAGTTAGGGCTTATGTTTCGTAGCAAGGCTATACAAAGGCTTAAGGATAAGTTGAGGATTTATGTCGCACTAGGCGGAAAACCTCAAAATCCTATGACTTGTTGTTTATTTCTAAAGAATGGTTTAGCTGGTGTAGACATATTTTACTGTTGAAGATGGCTGTGCTGCCAACAATACTAGCTCCAAGTTGATTATCATAGCAAGTTTAAGATTTCTAATGTGTCAACTTCTGATGTCAAATCAAATGTCTCATAAGGTTATGGTTATTTAAATGTCATGGGGGTTGTTCAAGTTGATTAGAGTGACACCAGTTAGGATCCTATGGTTCCCTCATATGGTATCACAATTTTCTTTTAAATTTATTTAGCTTAAACAAGTTATGAAACCCTATTAAACAAGGGGGATCTCGTTAGCAACTGTAGGTTACCTCCTCCGAGGGACTCCTATAAATTGGAAATAATGTTTTATGTTTAGTGAAATTTTAAAGTATTTACGGTTATCTTTGAAATAAGTTGTTTTAGATTTTGAAAATGTTGATTAATTTTTTTTTGAAAAAGGTTGTTTTGATTTTGCAAGAAAAGTAGAGTACACACCTAAGCAGTTATGATATTTTACAGTGAAAGTAAAATGATAGAAATTAAATAACACAGTAAAAGCGTACTTATCATCAACATTCCTGCTGAAAGCTTAGCTTTTGCAACATGTTTATAATTTTGCAGAAATTTAAATAAATTGTAAGAGTAGATGAAGGTGTATCTAACAGACTCCAAATTATGACTTATTGAGTCCCAAAAGTTCTTAATGAATGAATTTATAATGAAATATAGTAAGTTCAATTTGTTCTTTAAAATATCCAAGAGCTTCTAAAGTGTTTGGGGAATCACCCCGAACTGCCTTAAAGATCCCTTGAAACATTTAAGTTCATTTTGAAATTATCATTTGTTCTACTAATCATCTCAGGTCAAATTAAAATTACCCACTTACTCGGTAAACTTTGACACTTTAATCGTCTCGAGGACAAAGTACTCAATTAATCAGTTGATACTTTACATAAAAGTTATGTACGTGAATTCCCTTAAGGCAAGTTTCAGTCATTAAAGACTTTTGTACCCATCACTAAAGTCGGGCTTGTAGGGATAATTATCAATCATTTTATCCTCTAAATCTCATCAACTGAATAAAATATCAAGTCTAGATCACTACCATGTCCATTAATAAATCTAATGGGAGAAAGATTGGCAAGTGTTAAAATTTTAATTTAGGTGATGTGGATTCTGATTAAGAGAAGTCAGATCATCATTAATTGTGGACTTAATCCTAAGTGAAACAACATCTCCTTTACTTAAGCCCATATGTTAGAAACCATTAGATTTTGATTAATTTCTAAATTCTGATAATTTATAAAATTTATAATTTTATTCTTATCAAAGAAAGGTGACAAGTTAGTTTCTACCTTTTACCCATTATGTTTCAATCATCCAAACATATTTATTAAAATCAAAATTACCCATTTTCCCTTTGGTTAATCCTAAATTTTGATTGAGGAACCAATATCCAAAATGACCACTTTACCCTTGCGGCTCTTCACCTCATAACTCATTAAGCACCACTCAAATGAGTTAAGATATTTTTGAGTGTCTTATCCATAAGGACAATTAAAACATCAGAGGAGAAAATGTAGTTTTCAAATTTTAATTTAAATAATTATTATTATAGAAAATAGGATTTTCAAAATTAATTTATTTAATCAAGCAAATAAATTTTTTGATTTATGGAAAAAAATATTAAAGGTTTTCTTAAGTCAGAGAAATAGGCTAAACCTCATGATTTTTTTAATCGAAATTTTAATATAATTTTATAACTATTTATTGATTTTTATGATTTAATTTGAATAGAAAATATGTTTTATTTACAAAAATTATTTTTTATAGTTTTATTAAACCTCTCTGAGTCCAAAGAAATCAAAGAAACAAATTTTATATTTTTATGAATATTTAATCTATTTATTATAATTATTTTAATGAGGAAATTGAAAAAAAATGCCTTTTAAGCCTTTAGAAAAGTATTTTTTAACTTGGAGAAATTAGAAAANAATCATTTTATCCTCTAAATCTCATCAAATGAATAATATATCAAGTCTAGATCACTACCAAGTCCATTAATAAATCTAATGGGAGAAATATTGGCAAGTGTTAAAATTTTAAATTAGGTGATGTGGATTCTGATTAAGAGAAGTCAGATCATCATTAATTGTGGACTTAATCCTAAGTGAAACATCATCTCCTTTTCTTAAGCCCATATGTTAGAAACCATTTGATTTTGATTAATTTCTAAATTATGATAATTTATAAAATTTATAATTTTATTCTTATCATAGAAAGGTGGCAAGTTAGTTTCTACCTTTTACCCATTATGTTACAATCATCCAAACATATTTATTAAAATCAAAATTACCCATTTTCCCTTTGCTTAATCCTAAATTTTGATTGAGGAACCAATATCCAATATGACCACTTTACCCTTGCAACTCTTCACCTCATAACTTATTAAGCACCACTCAAATGAGTTAAGATATTTTTGAGTGCCTTATCCATAAGGACAATTAAAACATTAGAGGAGAAAATGTAGTTTTCAAGTTTTAATTTAAATAATTATTATTTTAGAAAATAGGATTTTCCAAATTAACTTATTTAATCAATCAAATAAATTTTTTGATTTATGGAAAAAAATATTAAAGGTTTTCTTAAGTCAGAGAAACCTTTAGGCAAAACCTCATGATTTTTTTAATTGAAATTTTAATATAATTTTATAACTATTTATTGATTTTTATGATTTAATTTGAATGGAAAATATGTTTTATTTACAAAAATCATTTTTAATATTTTTACTAAACCTCTCTGAGTCCAAAAAAAATCATAGAAACAAATTTTAGATTTTTATGATTTTTAATCTATTTATTATAATTATTTTAATGAGGAAATTGAAAAAAAATGCCTTTTCAGCCTTTAGAAAAGTAGTTTTTAACTTAGAAAAATGAGAAAAAATATTTTATTGAGTCCAAATTGGCGAGGAAGCAATTAAGCACATTTTTAAATATTTTTGTTTTTTCAAATTTTTAACTATTTTTAATTATTTTTTAATTCAAAACATAGGCCAAAAATCAAGTATTTTATAAAAAATGACTTTTATTTTATTTAGTGCTCCTGATCACAAAGAACTCATAAAGCAACTTTTCATAATTTTTCTAATTGTATTTAATTTAATATAATTACTTTTGTTGAAAAATACAAAGTTTCTTGTAAAATCAAATTTAGTGCTTCAACTTAATCAAATAATTTTTAATTTCTTACAATAGATTAACATGATTTTTATGCACAATGTGAAATTGCTCTTGTTAATTTATTATTATTATTTAATTTACATATATTAGTACAAGATATACAAACTTAATTAATTATAGAAATTTACAAAATTATTCAAGCCATCATGATATTTTTCCTAAGCATCTCTATCTATAGAAAACCTACTTATATTTTTCCCATAATATTTCAAGTAAAATTTCATTTTATGAAATTAATTTTGACCAAAGTAGCCATCTTAGCTTGAAAATTAGGTTTAGAAGCACAAAGATGTTCTCTGACCATTGAAAAATCATTGAAAATAGCCACTCTCATAATCAATAATCTTCTTAAAATTTCAAGCTATGGTGATCAATGCTTAGCCAAAATGAAATGAAATACCTAAGAGAGTATTTAATTAATTAAAAATCAAAGAGTTAACAAACAATTTTTATTTTTTGTCCACATTTTTATTCTCTATTCAATGAGTAAGAGGGTGTTTTTATTTTATTTTTATGATTTTTTACAAAAAGTTGTGTTTTTATCAAAATTATGGAACTAAAATAAATCAGAAATTCCTAATTTTCTACTTATCAAGCACAACTGCCACGTCAACCTCGTCCACTCTGAGCTTTACACACGGCGCTCCGCTGGACACCTTAACTGCCATGTGGCTCGTGATTCACGTACCAAGGGTTCATCTAGCTTGATCTCTTCCATCTATCGAATAAACGCGCGATTAGACAACTCTCCGTCATCGTCTCCAAGTGATTTAACCCATAAAATGTTCAACTTAAAAACTTAAGGTATTGAGTTAGAATCAACCAAATCACTTCAGATTTGTTCTTACACCTTCATTTATTTGAGACAAACAAATCTACATAGCTTATACGATTTGAAATACAGTAAATACGTATGGAGAATCAAAATAGGCTCGGATTAGTTTTAGACCTTTATACCATTGTCTGAGAGGGGGTGCCTCAATTAGATGGTTGTAGCAGCTTTGATTGGTTATAAAAAACATTTTTATGAACTCTTAGGCCCTAGTGAATTGTCTAGGTATGATTTTGATCAAGGTCGTTTTCAGGTGTTAATCTAGAGCTAGGTTAGAGGCTGTTTAGGATGAGGCTTTTGTGAGGAATCATCTCCTCGCACTCTTGTGATGGTATGTGCACAATTAATTTAACTTTTGTCGACTAGGTGTGGAGAAATATGTCCTGGTTCAGGCTGAAATTTTGAACTCAAAATTAGGCTTTTACAGTGGGAACTAGAGGGGGAAAATAGTGAGATTGTACTGAGGTCTTCTTGGAAAGTCTCTGGAAAAAATTGAACAAAGTTTCCCTAAGGAATTTGCTATATCTATTTTATAATGGCCATGGAGGGGGTGCTTTAAATAGAAGAGGTTTTGGTGGCTCTAAAGCCAAGCTGAGGTGGTCATGGTGCTGCCTAGGTGGAGAGAATAAAAGCCCTAACAACAAATCAAGCTTAGCCAGCTCAGGTGAGTTCAATTTTGGGTTTTGTCCACTTTGGGCTTCATTGGGATGACTATTTCTAGTTGTTGAGGTGGTGTCTTGCCAGAGTCTAGTTTCCTCTTAGCTCAAGGGGGTCAGAGGGTGGCTAGTTAGGATTAATTCCCAAGGGTATGCAATGATGGAAAAGATATTTCAAGTTTTGGCCAAATATGTGGTGAAATCCATTAAATCAAGTTTCCATTGGTCCATAGCTCATATAGGGTAAGATAGGTGAGTCTATCCTAGTCACTAGTGTGCACTTGGTAGCTGGCATGGTCCTTAGTTGGCCAATTTGGCATGGCTTAATCAAATTTGGTGCATGGGTTCAATTTGGGTCAAATTGGCTTGAAGTTGAGTTTGAGTTGGGTTATCCATTAAATTGGATTCAATTCATTGATCATGATGATTTAGATTACTGTCACAAAGAGTTTGGAAAATATTTGGAGTGATTTTGAATTATTTTGGAGCGTTAATTTGAAAGATTTTGGACATTTGATAAATTTACGAATGTTCGGTTAAACTTGGGTTTATGTTAGGCTAGAGCTGGGCTAAGTTTACATTGAGGATTTAAAATAATCTAGGTGGATGTTATGAATAGTTCTCAACATTAATTTGGTTTAAATTTTTTATTTGGGCATTCAATTTGGGGACATTTAGCGATATGACTAAATTGGGGCAAAATTGGGGGCTTTGGATTTGGGGGAAATTGGGCTTAAATTATGGGTAAATTGGTTTGGAATTTGGTCTTAATTGAGCTTTATCATGATGAATTTAAGTTTATATTTGAAATTGGAAAAAATTGGAACCAGATTGGTGGACATTTTGGATGAATTAGAGTAAATGGGCCTTTTTAGGCAATTTGGGGCTTTCGGTCAAAATGGGTCAAACTGGTCAAATTGGGTTCAATTGAAGTATCCAAATTGATTATGTGGACATTTTAAATGATTTTGAAGGTTTTGAGAAAGTTTGGGCCACCAACGGTATTTTGGTAATATTAGCAATTTTGGGGATATTTTAGTAATTTTGGCAATTTTGGGAGGATTTGGGCAATTTGGGTGGTTTAAAATGGTTTAGGATGATTTTTGAACAAATTAAGATATTTTGGGTGAACATGGGAATTTTGGCCAAACTGAGGGTTTGAGGGTGTTTTGGTAAATAATGTAGATTTAGGGGGCAAAAGACTAAGTTAGGTATTTTGGTGAAATTGAGGTGCCAACCACTCTATTTGATCTATGGACCGATGGAATCTCCATTTGGGTCCTCTATGTACTGGTCTTATCTAATTCCTAGCCTAGGGCTAGTGTGTATAGGATATCATCTGCATGAGTCTCCTAAAAGATCAAGGGATCAAAGTTAACAAGTTTGAGTTTAGGGTTGTGAGTGGGGTGTAATGTGCAAGTGAGTGACACAGTATACAATAGCTCAAGACAGAAACAAGAGCCTAAGGCCAAAAAATCCTATGAGAATTCTCCTTGAGCTCCCCTATAGTGACCCCACCTACTAAGTGTTAGAGGTTATGACCAGTACATGGAACTTCAAGTTGAGCAAAAAAGAGTTTAGAATTTCAAATGATGATAGTTCCTTTTTAGTCCTCTACAAATTTAAATGGAGAGAAATGTTATTCCCTAGCGGAGTCACCAGAAGCTGGTTGACACTAAAAAGTTGAGGAGTTGACTGTTGGAAGCTGTCGACCGCCAGAATCAGAATCCCATCGCCTGCTTCGGAAAGGCATTTAATTTACATATATATATATATAAGTTTAGAAAGTTATTAAATCAAACTAATCCCATGTTTTTAATAGTCTGAATGAAATAGCACTATACCTCAAATCTTGTATTTATCCCGAAAGATAAAGATAAGAATTGAGGGTGAGGCTTGATGAAATAAACTAAGAAATATATAACATCTTCTTGGTCTGTGAAATCATTTTATTTGTATGTCGATAAGTTCCCCTCTTTAAAATGAAGAATTAAATAGGGTTTATATTAATATGGGTTGTTAAAAGCTTCCTATAAGGGTAAGCCCTTATAACTAATTACATCTTAAATGACCGGAGTCATTCAAGAAAACTCTCGATAAAAATTAGAGAATATTGACTTCAAAGAGGTAAAAAGGATATAAATTTTTTAACGAGATCAGACAAAGAGGTGTGAAAGGGGAATGACTTAAATTTAGAACATTTTTTGTAGAATCAAAAGGAGGATGAACTAGGGGATGGCATAGATCCGGAAGAGAACCTCGGTGACTTCCCAACCTATCCTATTTTTTGGCTTTAGTTTTGATAATAAATTATTCTAGTCTTTCATCTAGCATATTTTTTTAATTAGGGCTTACATCTATATAAGACAATCGTACATATATCCTGGAAGATATGAGGATTTTGTTTGTAACGAACGACAACCTCAGAATCCTAAGACAAGCTAGGGCTTATATTGTATAGCAAAACCATACAAAGGCCTAAAGATGAGTTGAGGATTTATGTTGCATAAGCAAACAACCTCGAAGTTTTGTGGCTTGGTGATTTAATTTTAAGGAAACATATGCTGGTGTAGATCCTCTTACTGATGAAGATGACCGTGTTGGCCACAAGGCTAGCTCTAAGCTCCTTATCATGACGAGTTTAAATTTTCTAATGTGTGAGGTTATGATGTCAAATCAAATATTCCTATGGTTATAGTTCTTTAAATATTATGGGACATATTAAAGCTGATTAGAGCAACACCGGTTAGGATCCAACGGTTCCCTCGTTCCAGTAGCTCTATTTTTTTTTTTTTGGATCCACTTAGTTCAAATGAATTTATTAAACTCAACTTAAAATATGTCATAGTTTCATTTAGATAGTGGGAAATCTCGTTAGCAACTATTGGTTACCTCCTCTGAGTGATTCCCAATCATTCGATAGAGATGTCTTAAATTAGTTGCAATTGTTGTTTTGTGATTTTTGTGATAAAATTTGATTTGTCTTATATTTTGAATGTTGTGGTGGTAAATTTTGCCTTGATTGACTTTAGTTTTGGTTTGGTTTTGTGGCTATCCTAGCAGTTTTGGTTTACATGCAGGGTGACATCGTTGTTTAACATTCAAGCTCAAGACAAGAAGTCTAGAAAGGTAAATGCATTTATTTAAAAGCATACTTATTGATTCTTCTCATACAACCACCTGAAAAGTCAGTGCTTGCAAGACATGTATCTAATTTTCAAGGAATTTAAATTGTAATAGTAGATTAATGTTTAGTATCAAACCCCAAATTACAATTTGTTG
>NEWO01000279.1:1006532-1017589 GCA_003013225.1 Phalaenopsis aphrodite | reverse complement strand
ACTTGTCTTGTTGGAATTAATTCATTCTTTCCATTTATGATAACAGTCATACCTCCTTTCTTAGGAAAACAATGAAGATGACTAACTCATGCACTATCTAAAGTTGGATAAATAATCCAGTGTCCAACCACTTTAAAATTTGTTTCTTTACCACTTCTTTCATCATAAGACTTAATCTCCTTTCAGGATCAACCCTAGGTTTATAGTCAACTTCCATTAAAATTCAGTGCATACATATTGAAGGACTGAATCCCTTAATATCTACTAATGTCCAACCAAAAGATTTTTTAATAATTTCCTAAAGTTTCCAATAATTTTTCTTTCTAGTCATTGGCTAACACTGAGGATATTATAATAAGTACAATAGATGAATTTCTTAAAATTCATATATTAAATGCGAGGGAAGAACTTTCATCTCAAGTTCTGGAGGTTTTATAGTTGAAGGGATTATAAATTTATTATTTTCATTAGTATCCAAAATCTTTATTTTTTCTTGAACATAATTAGTATCCTAAGCATTTATCTCTGATGATTTAACTTCAAAATGACCTTCAATTTCACTTTCAATTCCTTCTTGATCTGATATCACTTCATTTTTTTCCTCAGAAATGACTTCACATTTTTCTTGATAATGTTTAACAATCATATAATCCAAAATATCCACCCTATAACATTTTTCTTTAATAAGATACCTCATTGACTTTAGAACATTAAATGTTACATCTTGGTCATTAAGTCTCATCGTTAACTCTCCTTTTTGTAAATCAATCATAACACGTCTCATACCAAGAAATTGTCTCTCTAAAATAAAAGGAATTTCCTTATCTTCTTCCACATATAACATAATGAAATCCACAAGGAAGATAAATTTATCCATCTTAACAAGTACATCTTCTATAACCACTTTAGATTAAGTAATAGAGTGATCATCTAACTGAAAGTTACAGTAGTGGGAAAAATGTCTCCTAAGTCTATCCTTCAAAAAATTGATGAAGGCATGAGATTAATGCTAGCTCCCAAATCACATATAAATTTTCCATAAAATTTATTTCCAATTGCACAGTGTATTGTTAAGCTACCAAGGTCATTAAGCTTTTGAGGAAGCTTCTTTTGAGTTGCTGCACTACATTCTTCAGTTAGTGCAACATTCTCATAGGCTTCAAACTTCCTCTTCTTGTTTAATCTATCTTTCATAAATTTATCATAACTAGACATTTGTTCCAAAGCTTCCACAAACAAAATATTGATTATAAGCTTCATAAATGTCTCAAAAACTTTTGAAAATTATTGTTCAAGCTTTTGTTGTCTCAGTCTTTAAGAAAAATGAGGTTGTGGTCTTTCTAAATTGTTTTTAATTGGAGAGAAGGATTGTTCTAGGTTTTTAGAAATAGTTTCTTTAGGTTCTTCAATCACTCACTCAACTTCAATCTCTTTTTTACTTCCAACTTTTTATTCTTTTCCACTCCTAAGTTGAACAACTTTAATTTGCTCTTGTTTTATTCCTTTGTCATTAGGATTAAATTCAACATTACTAGGAAGTGTTCCCTGGAGTTTATTGTTAAGTGCGTTAGAAATTTGTCCCATTTGATTCTCAATATTTCTTATTGTAGCACTTTGACTTTGCATCTGATTAACCATATGCAAAACTACTTCTTCTATAAACATATTTTCCTTAAATTGTTGGTTATTAAAGCCACGAGAATAAGAAGGTCGATAGTTAGAAATACCCTAATTGTTCTGATTTTTTGTTGGGTTCACTTGATTGTAGCTCCATAGCAGATTTCCACCACCAGAATTGTTAAAATTAGGGTGGTCTTTCCAAATTGGGTTATAAAAGTTCAAATATGGGTTATTGGTTTTACTAGCATCCGCATGTAATGTTTCTAATGATTGAGAATCATTTGATTTTCCTAATAATTTTTATTCACTGCATGAGGTATTTGAGAAAAATTCATAAAATATATATCTAGCTTCTTTGATAATAAAGCAACTTGAGCTACTTCGATGGTAGAAACATCATTATCATTAATACTAGCTACTCTTGTTAGATTTATCCTTTCTGTGGGTCATTGAAAATTATTTGTGGTCATTTCTTCAATTAAAGCATGAGTTTCATCAAATGATTTTGACATTAAAGATCCTCCAACAAAAGAATTTATTATGGATCTAAGGGATCCTATTAACCCATTATAAAATTATTGAAGAATTAACCAGTCAGGTAAAGCATGATGTGGACACTTTCTAAAGAGTTCCTTAAATCGTTCACAAGCCTCATAAATTAACTCCCCTTTAAACTCAATAAAAGAAGTAATATCATTTCTAAGATTAGTAAATTTTGAGGGAGGAAAATATTTAGCCTAGAATTTTTGTGTCATTTCTCTCCAAGTTTTAATAGATCTAAGTTCTAGTGAGTTTAACCTTATCTTAGCTTTATCCCATAAAAAAACAGTCCTAGTCTAATCATATCGCTTTACACACCATCATATTTGAATGTAGCACAAAGTTCTAAAAAACTTACATGATGTAAATTAGGAATCTCAGTTGGTGTTCCCTCAAATCGATTGTTTTGTACCATTTGTATTATTGAAGGTTTAAGTTCAAATAAGTTAGCCGCTACAACAGAGATTTGAACATTTAAGTGAGTTTTACCTATCGTAGGGTTAGCATAGTCCCTTAAAGGTCTTTGTAAAATTTTATGTTCATTTTCATTAGTAAATGTGTTAATGTTATTTTGTGAGGTGTTAGCCATTTCTTGAAAATTATTAAGTTATTTTAGCTTTCAAATTCTTATTATGGTTTGCACTTTTTCAGAATTGTAAGGTACTAAATCTTCAGATCCTGAACTTCACATACACAAAGGTAAAATTTAGAAAATAAAATACTAAAGAAAAAAAATTAAATTAAAATTTGTTTCCCTCATTTTTTGATTTTTGCAAATTTTTTTTTATAATTTTTGAAATTTTGTAATGTTTTTGTAACTTTTGAAAATTTCAGGTAAGTATAAACTGAATTTTTTACCAATAAAAAATAAAGCTTAAAAAATAATTCCTAGTAAAGATCTTTTTTTAATTTTTTTTTACGTTGTTCCCTGGCAATGACACGAGCCTCATAAATCGGTGAATGACCCAAATTATATCTAGCAGCTAGTAAGAACAAATTTAATATACTTAAAGAAATAATTCCCTCACAAGGAGAACTGCACAAATATGTATCATTTTAAGTAATATAGAGTGGTCTTTAAAAACCCCAGCTTCAATCCCATGAGGAAGCCAAAAACATGTAAACAATAAGATAAAATACATGAATTTTGACATTTAAAAAACATTATTGAAGATTGCATCAACTATCTAAAGATGAAAATTAAGTTTACTAAATTCTACAATATGTAAATAAATGTAAATTTAATGACTTAAACAATAATTATAAAGAGACTTTCTTCTTTCCAATAATTCATAATCACTTAAGGATTTACCAATTTTTTTGGAAACTTTAATTTGGTATTGTGACAAATAGGAGCATGCCTATTAATGGAATTGTCTTTTGGTTACTTCTCGCCTTGTGTTCAAAAGTTAATTCAACAATGACACTTACCAAAATGAATATCAAAAGATAAATTTGAACTTTTTGAAAAATTGTCGAATACTAAAAGGCGAACTCCCAATTCAAAAGAAGGTCTCAGATTTGGCATAGATGGACCAGTCGATGATTCTGAATTTTGCATGGTTGTTATTAGCGAGTCAGGAGAGGATTGTCCCGATATAGAGGATGACTCTACCGATCAACCAATAGAAGATGCTCCGCCATAATTTGAGGATGAAATTAAATCCACTATCGATAAATTGAAAGAGATTAACCTCGAGACTGAAGAACGACCCGAAACTACATTTATAAGTTCTCTACTTGATGATGAAGAATCTATAGAACTGGTCAAACTATTAGCAGAATTCAAAGATAGCTTAGCATGGAGCTGTGATGAAATATCAAGGCTGTCAGCAGAGGTTGCAGTCCATAAACTTGGGGTGTATAAGAATGTAACCCCAGTAAAACAAGCTCCCACGAGAATGCAACTTAAAATAGAATGACAAGTCATCGCCGAGGTAAAGAAATCGATAGACGCCAACTTTGTTGAAGAGGAGCAGTACCCCACGTGGCTAGCCAATATTGTACAGGTTAGAAAGAAAAATAGACAGATCCGCATTTGTGTTGACTTCAGAGTTTTGAACAAGGCATGTCCAAAAGACGAGTTTCCACTACCTCTACCAGAGATGATAGTGGACATCGCTTCAACACATGAGATTTTCTCCTTGATGGATGGATCATCGTGATATAAACAAATTAAGATGGATCTCGAGGATGCAGCGCTTACAGTTTTCAGAACACCGATTGGAATCTTCTGCTACACAGAGATGTCGTTCGGCCTAAAGAACGTCGGAGCAACATATCAGCGTGCAATGACGAAGATTTTTGATTATCTCATCCATAATCAAGTAGAATGCTACGTGGATGATCTGGTCATCAAAATTAAACAAAAAATAGGTCATTTGTATGATTTGAGGATTGTGTTTTAACGGTTACGGCGATATAACCTTAAAATGAATCCCTTAAAGTGGCCTTTGGCGTCACCTCCGAGAAATTTCAAGGATTCATTGTCCGTCATCGTGGAATTGAGATCGACCGATATAAGATTAAAGCTATCTTGGAAATGCCTCCCCCTAAAACCTTGAAACAGCTACATTCCTTTCAGGGGAAGTTGACATATCTGAGATGCTTTATTTATAATCTCTCAGGTAGGTGTCAGCCTTTCTCGGCATTAAAAAAAAAGAACGCCAAATTTATTTGGGAAGAGAAATGTCAGCGGGCCTTTGAGGACGTTAAACAATATTTAATGAAACCTCCTATTTTGGCAGCCCCTATCCCAGAGAAATCATTGATACTTTATACTGTGGCTTTCGATGACTCTCTTGGAGCCCTCTTAGCCCAATTCAATGAGGAGGGAAAAGAAAATGCTCTCTACTACTTGAGTCGTCGTCTAATACCAACGGAGATAAGGTATCCACCTATTGAAAAGCATTGTCTGGAACTAATTTTTGCCACTGAAAAGCTTAGACATTACATGCTTTCTCACAAAATTACCCTAATTTCAAAAGTTAATCCATTGCAATATTTGATGACCCGAACGACACTCTCGGGACATTTAGCGAGATGGTTGATGATCTTATTGCAATTTGATATAACTTTTGTTCCCCTCCAAGTTATCAAGGGACATATTTTAGCAGACTTTCTCGCTGCACACCCACTGCCAGCTGGGTCCTCTCTCAACGATGAGTTACCAGATGAGCAAATACTATAAATGGAATTTTCTAGTGCGCAACGCTGGGAAATGTACTTCGATGGTGCTTCATCAGCCACGAAAGAAAAGGGATCAGGTATAGTTATACCAGGTAAGGCAGGGATTGGTTTGATCTTTACTACGCCAGATAAGGGTATGTTGAGGTTCTCGTACCACGTGACGGAGCCGTGCACCAACAATGAAGCAGAATATGAAGGTTTAATCACCGGATTGGAATTGGCAATCTCGATGGATATAACGAACATTGTCATTTATGGTGACTCTCAACTTGTCATCGAGCAAGTCGTCAAATAATACAGAATTCTGAAACTAAGATTAGCAGAATACCATCACTACGTGATGAAACTCCTAGAGTAGGTTCCTGAGGTGACTTTCTATCGGATTCCTCGAGGAGATAATACTCATGCCCGCTTTAGCAAAAATTGCTAAGGAATTGGCGTGTCCCCCGGAGGATTCCATCAAAGTCACGGTGCAAGGATGACAAGTATTGTCTCGAAACGACTTCGAAACCCTACATAAACTTGGAAAAGAAGAAACAATAAATACAGGTTCAGAGATCAATAAAGAATGGCGCAAGCCATTAATAGAATATTTACATACTGGGAAACTGCCGGAGGACAATTCAAAGGCGCAGCACATCACAAGAAGGGCCATGTACTACACCCTGGTGGGAAATGTTCTCTACAGAAGATCGTTCGACCAAATGTGGTTGTGGTGCTTGGGCAGAGCCGAGACACAAAATATTGTCAAAGAAGTACATGCCGGATTGTGTGGCGCTCACCAGTCGGGACAAAAAATGAAAATGAAGACCAAAAAACTTGGATATTATTGGCTAGCAAAGATGTCCGATTGCATGGATACAACCAGAAGATGTCACCAATGCCAAGTGCATGGGGTGGTCTTACACCAGCCTCTAAATGTGCTACACCCAACTGTTGCTTCATGGCCATTCGAGTGTTCGGGCACAGACATAATAGGTCCGATAGACCCTCCATCTTTTAAAGGGCACAGGTTCATACTTGCCGCTACAAATTACTTCTCCGAATGGGAAGAGGCAGTACCGTTATGTCAGGTTACGGCACAGTACGTCCTTCAATTTTTCAAAAGCCAAATTGTCTACCATTTTTGGAGTACCGCGAAGAATAATCTCTGACAATGGGACAGCTTTTAAAAACACAAAGATCAATAATTTCGTCAGAAGACATGGGATAGATTGGAGATACTCTACAATTTACTATCCCAGAGCAAATGGCCTGGTTGAAGCTTTCAATAAGATACTGGTACAGATTTTGAAGAAAACACTGGATGAAAATAAAAGGGATTGGCATAACAAACTGTTACAAGCCTTGTGGGCCTACCGGATGACTTTCAGGACTCCCACACAGTGTACACCTTATATGCTCGTGTACGGAACCGAGGCCATGCTACCGCTAGAAATCCAGACACCATCTCTCAGAATCGGTGTTGCCAACCAACTCACAAGGAAAGAAAGCGCAAAACTCAGACATGAAGAACTGGAGAGTCTCGAGGGAAAATGATTGGAAGCACAACAACATTTGGAGCTCTACCAGACAAAGATGGTACAAGCCCATGACAAATTGGTCCGCCTAAGGACATTCAAAATTGGTGACCTCGTACTTGTGCTTAAAAGACCTATTCTTGCTCACCGCAAAATAGGTGGAAAGTTTGAGCCAACTTGGGAGGGACCATTTGTCATTGAGAAGGTTTATACAGGAGGAGCCTACCAGTTAGTGGACTTCCAGGGTGAAAGACCCATGTTACCGATAAATGGACGATACCTAAAAACCTATTACGTAGCCTGATGTCTCCTGACTCCGCTTGCCTTTGCTTGCTTTGAAACTTTGATTGTTTTAAGGTTATCTATATGGCCATATGTCTAGGATCGGGTCCAAATTTTGTAATTAACTCATATATAATGAAAATTTTGAGAAAATTTTGAACTTTACACGTTCTCTTTTCTACTTTTGGATTTAAATATAACATCAAGTTAAAAAAAAGTCACACATAAATGAGTAATAATTTTCACCAAAACAAACTAAAGTTTACTTTAATGGATACTCTGTTTTGTTCTTGTTCATGCCAAACTTCGGCCCACTGACGTTTCTTTCCATCGTCTGTAGAAAAAAATGTCAGGACAGAGGCTGATCTTTGCCTTCCAGGATGGCTGGAACCTCGCACTAAATGAAGAGATGGCGCCACAAGGAGGTGTCATTGTTTACAACATGGATTTCAACTAGATTGATATGGACTATGACATTCCTCTAATGGACATAGTCAGCAATGAAGAAAACAAGGGACTGCCTTCACTGTTGAGAGTGACCACTCAAGACGATGTGTCACGTTAAGGTAAAAACGTGATAGCGGAGCAAGATCCGATGGAGAGGCCCGACTGAATGCCCTCCATGATAGCTACTCCAGCAAGGAGCTTAATAGCCACCCACTGCAAAAAACTACCAAATACTCCACTCCGCAGGATGCAATGCAGAAATGCAAGCCAAAAAAAATAGAGAGCCTTTCTCGGACAGGAGTGCAAGCGTTAAAGAGACGTGAGCAGTTTTCTTACCGCCATTCTTGAGAGACATATCTATTATCCAGATCTGAGAGAAACTTCTGGCAGCCTGCCCACTACAAATGAAGAGTCAGGATTTGTGACAGGATCAGATGTGCCCGGGTCCTAGATATCTTGTCCAGAGGTTGCCCAACATGCAACGTTGAAATACCAGCCAGGACATCAGTCACAGGCGCATTTGTAGAATGCCCAGACTGCAACGTTCTACATCTACAGTGTTTCAGTACCTTAGAAGAATACACTTCAAGCACCAACGAGTCTCAGAGTTCAGATTTTGTGGCAAATGAGTCGTATGTCCCATTGGAGATGGATCAGCGCGCACCACGGAGCCCAGGATCATACATCCCACCTGAGGCTGAATCTCATATTCTGGCTCGGTCAACACCGATTTGGATTCCTGCCAAGGCCCGGAGGAAGGAACGCCTCAGGCAGCTGCCAACTCCCTGTATGGTAGAATACTACAAAATAAGTAAAGTAAACAAAAGAGAATTTGAGTTCTATGAAGAGATTCAGGGAAAGTTTGTCAACATATTAGAGGGTTTGGAGCTATATACCAGGGTTTTCTCTGAAACTGATGAAAAAAGCATTCTGGATTGCATCTTCAATTTAAGAGATAGAGGTTGGGAGGGTATTCTAATGGAAAGAACGTATTTCGAGCCAAATAAATAGATGCGGGGAAAGGGAAGAATCACCATCCAATGCGGCTGTTGCTACAATTTTACGAAAAACAGATAGGGGAATTCGCTTGGGATCCTCAGATACAACCAAGTGGATCCGCTATCACCGATGATAAAGTGGATGATAAAGAGAATGGTCATGTGGAATATTCTACCTGCTACTTGCATTCCTAACAATTGAGTCATTAACATTTATGAAGAAGGTGACTGCATTCCCACGCACATTGACCATCATGACTTTGTAAGGCCTTTCTGCATGGTCTCATTCATGAGTAAGAGCAATATTCTATTTGGAAAAGAAATTGATGTAATCGGCCCTGGTGAATTCAGAGGAGCTGTGGAGATTCCTCTTCCAGTTGGTTCAGTACTTGTTCTCAAGGGCAACGGTGCAGACGTTGCCAAGCACTGCATTCCAGGAGTACGACACCGTAAGGTATCTGTGACCTTCCATAGAATGGATGACAGTAAGACACCATATGGATTCCAACAAAACCCAGAGTTGGAGGAATTGTTTCCTTACGAGCTATGAGAAGGTTGTACCTCTGAATACATGCGAAGGTAACTCTTATCCTGGAGCATGACTCAGAAGGTCTGCTTGATCAGGAGCTCAATATACCAAGCACAGAGGATTCACTTGCTTTCTTTTAACAAACATGACATGTATCTGATGTAATTAGTCTATGATGTACTCATATCTTGAGATGACTCTCAATGTAATTCAACATGTATTACATGATATACCCTTTTTGAGGCATTAACCTATATTTGATCTGTAACATCTTTATTGAAGCAGATTAATGGAAATTTCTCTCAAGATGTGTCTTTTGTCAATTGCCTTTTGTGCGATGGATGAAAGCTGTGAACCATGCGATGGTTCAAAGATCAAATGAACAAAGAATGAAATGACAAATCTCCAACAATAAATGAAACATGAATAAAAGATAATCACAAATGAATTAATAACAAAACAAATTTCTTATCAACCAATTAAAATTAAAACTTTGAAAATAACTTTTTTTTTGAAAAATCAATTGTAATAAAAACAACAAGAAAATAAAACAAACTTGTTGAGTGGATTCTTTCATTTTTGGATTTTCCTACTCTTTGTGTGCGCAGCACAACCATCGTTATCTACACTAACTCTCTGCACATCCTTGCAGATATTCACATTCTGCACATAACTCCACAAAGCTCTACAAATCTTCTTCAAAATCAACCTTCTCACATAACACACTTTTGCAAATTCAACACCACAAGCTCTTTGTAAATTTCAAATCACATCTTCAAGTCAGTACCTAAATTTTGATTCTCACATTCCGAGGTTGATTCTTAAATTTCAATTCTCATATCTTCGAATTGATACTTACATTTAAATTCTCTCATTTTTCAATTGATGCTTACATTTCAATTCTCACATCTTCGAATTGATACTTATATTTCAATTCTCTCATCTTTCAATTGATACTTACATTTCAATTCTCATATCTTTGAATTGATACTTACATTTCAATTCTCACATCTTTGAATTGATACTTACATTTCAATTCTCAAATCTTTGAATGAATACTTACATTTCAATTCTCATTTCTGAATCAGTCCTACATTTCTGATTCTTTACATTTGAGGTCATTCCTTACATTCCGACACTTCCTTTTGAGAATTGACCTATATTTCAGTTCTCATTTCCAGATCAGTCCTACATTTCCGATTCATTACATTCGAGGTCGGTCCTTACATTCCAACACTTCCTTTTGAGAACTGACCTACATTTCAATTTTCATTTCAAAATCAATCCTATATTTTTAATTCATTACATTTGAAGTCGATCCTTACATTCCGACACTTCCTTTTGAGAATTGACCTACATTTCAATTCTTATTTCCAAATCAGTCCTACATTTCAGATTCTTTACATTTGAGGTCGGTCCTTTCATTCCGACACTTCCTTTTGAGAATTGACCTACATTTCAATTCTCATTTTGAATTAGTCCTACATTTCTGATTCATTACATTTGAGTCGGTCCTTACATTCTGACACTTCCTTTTGAGAATTTACCTACATTTCAATTCTCATTTCCGAATCAGTCCTACATTTCTGATTCTTTACATTCGAGGTCGGTCCTTACATTATGACGCTCTCTTTTGACAATTGACCTACATTTCAATTCTCATTTCTGAATCAATCCTACATTTCAGATTCATTACATTCGAGGTTGGTCCTTACATTCCGACACTTGCTTTTGAGAATTGACCTACATTTCAATTCTCATTTTTGAATCAATCCTATATTTCTAATTCATTACATTTGAGGTCGGTCCTTACATTCCAACGCTCTCTTTTTAGAACTAACCTACATTTTAATTCTCATTTCTGAATCAGTCCTACATTTCTAATTCATTACATTCGAGGTCGGTCCTTACATTCTGACACTTTTTTTTGAG
>NEWO01000279.1:985450-1006488 GCA_003013225.1 Phalaenopsis aphrodite | reverse complement strand
GTCTTACATTTCTGATTCATTATGTTCGAGGTCGGTCCTTACACTTCGACTCTCTCTCTCTCTCTCTCTCTCTCTCTTTTGAGTTGATATTTGAATTTCAATTCCCACCTCGGGGTCAGCACTTACATTTTGACTCCCATCCTTTGGAGATCTTTGAGGTTTCATAACTCAAAGTCTACTCTCTAATCTCCAGCGAGAGTCTCTACTTCTCAACTTGATTAAGCACACACCTGCTAATTCCCTGGCAGAAACAAATCACACACACAACTTTACGCATATTTTCGGGTCTTTTGACTTAGGAGTCCTTATTGGTTTTTTTTGATCTCATTGGTCAACACCAATACGCGCGGAGTGCTTTCCCAGCACACCATACCTATTGGGGGTCCATTTGTTGACCTCATTTTTTGTTGAGGTTTAGTTTTTCCTCTTTGATAGCCTAGGGTATAGCCATGGGAGTTTTCTTGTTGACTATTCCTAGAAGACTAGACATGGAACCCTCACCGCTAGAAATTCAAAACTTTTCTCTACTCAACTTAAAGTTCCACATATTGCTCTCAACCTCTAAATACTTAGTAGGTGGGGTAACTGTGGGGAAAACTCAAGATGAGTCATCCTTTGGATTGCTGGACCTTAGGGTAGACCTTGGGTGTTGGTCTGGAGCTAAGGCACTCACTACACTTACTTACACCCACAATCACTCACAAACCTGAACTCAAATTTCTAGCCTAGGTCCCTTGATCTTTTGGGATACTCATGTACATGGTCCCCTAAACCTACTAGCCCTAGTGCTACAGTTTAACTAAGACCACTATGCAGAGGACCCGAAATGGGGTTTGCATTGGTCCATGGCTTATTAGTGATGGTTGGTACCTCAACTCTACCAAAATACCCATCTTGACCTTTTACCCTAAAAACACCCCCAAATTACCAAAATACCCCTCCATAGCTCAAAATCCCAAAAATTCTAAAAATTCCCAGAAAATCCCAATAAATCCCAAGTACTCCTAATTTCCTTTCTCTCAACTACTACATGGCCATATTTAACCAAAACAACCAAATTGCACTTTTAAGACCCAAATTTCCCCAAATCGAACTAAAATGTCCATCAATTTGATCTCAATTTACCACAATTCCAAATCTAAGCTAAAATTAAGTTTTGATATGACCAAACTAAACCAAATACAAGCACAATTGGTCCATGATTTGAGCCCAATTTTGAATTGGGTCAAAGCCCCAATTTTGACCATATGACCTAATCTCACCAAATTGAAACCATAGCCTAGTCAGTTGGCCTCAAATAATGTTGAAAAATCTTTATTACATTCCTATACATCAAAATCAACCATCAATTTACCTTGGTGAAGTTTTAAATGCATTTGATTTTGGCCTAAATAAAAAATGCCCAAATTTAGCCCCAAATTGGCTAAGTCCCCAAATTTCACCCAATTGATTGCCTTAACCTCAAAATTGGCATCCAATTCATGTTGAAAACTCTTCATCAAGCCCCCATTGACCATTTACAAAAATCAATTTGGACATAGTCCAAGGCTAACCCAAGCTAGACCCAAGCCTAGCCCAACATGACCAAATTGATTAAAGTTCAAAACTCCTTCAAATTGACCCTTCAATTGGACTCAAAACCACTTCCATCCTTCACCAAAGTTGTTCCTTATGATCATATACACCAAATAAAACAATCAATTGGGCCAATTGACATGGCTAACCTAGCCCAAACCCAAGTTTTGGTCATTTGCACCCACTTGGACCCATACACTAAATGTGACCTAACCACCTTAAAGCCACCAAATTAACTCCACCACAGCCATTAGTTGGACTTAGTGACCAGTCCAAACACCATGAAATCACCTAAATCAAGCCATGGACCAAAGGTCCCTCAAATTAAGGGATCTTATTTCCAAAAATGCACATGCTTAAGATATCTTTGCCAAATCCAAGCACATTTGCATTAAATTGCTGTGATAGATTCCTCTGGGTTCCCTGAGCTCCTAGCCACCTCCCTCTGGCCAGCCTAGTGGCCGAAAAAGCCCAAAAACAAGAGCCACCCCCATGGCACCACACCCAAATCAAACCTAGAGGCTAGCTCATCCAAATAAAGTTGAAGAGCTCCTCTGCCCTCTACCTAAGCACCATAATGCACCCAAACTTATGCCCTGAGAGCCACCCCATGGCCATTTTTATAAAAAAAACTCACCTCCCACGTCCATGGGAGGTGTGCTAAAATTTTCTTAGAGAGGCCTCTCCAAACTTTGCACAGAGCTTTCCTAAGATCCCATCAGTACATTCCAACCATTTTCCCTCACCCATTCCCATTGTCGGAGCTCAATTTTGAGCTTGAAACCCTGTCAAAAACCAGGACAGAACCTAATACACCTCCACACTCCACCAAACTTCAATTTATTTTGCCCACACCTTCACAAGAGTGAAAGAAGCCAAAGCCCCATCAAATCTCCTTTCTATAGAGCCTCTACCATAGCCTTAGACCTACACCTGAAATTGAGCTTGGTCAAATTCATATCTTGACCTTACACCAAGATCAGGGAATCAATCCCTAGCCTCCTTGAACCCCAACGAACGTGTCGAGCACCTCTGATCGAAGCCTCCCTTCTCAGAGCAATGGTATAAAACTTCTTCTTCTCCCAAGCTTATTTTGATTCTCCATTTACTTAAGCTTGATGTCATGGCATCTTAGCCGTATGAATGTCTTCGTCTCACTTAGACAAGTCCATAGGATCAAACCCAAAGTAATTTGGTTGAGTCTAGGCTGAGATCTTAAGGTTTTTGTATGGACGGGCACGGGATCATTCTATCAGGGAAGATGACGGAGAGCCGTTCGATCGAGCGTGTATCAAATGGACGGGGGAGATCAAGCCGGACATCACTTTGGGACATAAACAGCGGGCCGAGTCAGCAAGCTATGTGGACGGCGATGTCCAACCAGAGCGCGCCACGCATTCCTTCGGAGCCGTCGTAGGTTGAGATGGCGCACGCGGTTTAAATAGATAAATAGGGGCATTTTATAACTTTGTGTAGAAAAATCACAAAAATACATAACTTTGTGTAGAAAAATCAAAAAATAAAATAAAAATTCATTTTTGCTTAGTGAACAGAGGAGAACAATGTGGAATAATTTTCAAGTCCATTTGATGCATAAAATATTTTTAATTAATTAAACATTATTTAGAATTATTTAATTCTCCATGCATTTTGACACATCACCTTGGCTTGAAATTTTGACATGTTGTAGCCTCTATCAGGGGAAGTATTCTATGATTTTTCCAAAGTTAGAGGAGCTTCTTATGCAGAGGCCCACATTTTTCAAGTTATTTCACATTATTTCTTTAAAATAATCATGGAAATTAACATTTTGGTTATAAAATCCCAAGAAAACATTTGAAGATCCAACATGATCAGAGAAGCCTTTGAAAATAATTTCATGGGTCAAGTCATTTAAATTGCACTTAAATTTTACAAACATTAAATCACTAAAATAATTAGTTTTAGAAAATTAAAACATTTAAATGACTTGATTTTTTATCCCCACTGTGATTTATGATCCAAAGAACTCATCATAAAAATTTCAAAATATTTTGATTTCATTTGACAACTTAAATTGATTTTTAAAGATAAAGACAACTTTTAACACTTAAATGATTTTTTTAAAAAATCAAAATAGAACTCAAAAAAATATGAAACTTAGTTTTTTGAGTTCTCTGTGATCAGGGGTATTTTCTAAAAATAAAATGATATTTAAAATAAAATTTTGATTTTTAGCCTATTCTAAATATTTAAATTATTTAAAATTCATAAAAATCATAAAAATAATAACAATCATGGAAATGTGCTAATTTATTTCCTAATCAATTAGGAACAATTAGAATATTTTTCCTTGTCTTCTAAATAAAGATATTGAATTTCAAAGCTTTAAAATAATTTTTAAAAAGGCTAAAAATGGTTTTCACTAAAATAAATCCAATAAATCAAGGAACAATAAAAAAAAATATAAAACTTGCTCCTCTCAGTTCTCTGACCTTAGGGAGATTTTTCAAAAATACAAAACTTAATTTTATCCACCTGAAATATTTTATTTTTATTAAATAAACCAGAAATAAAAATAATTCTAATAAATCACATAGAATTTAAAAAGTTATGAAATTCAGTCTAAAGGCTTCCCTAATCTAGGTCTACCTCCTGTAAAAATTTCAAGGGATTATAATTTACTTTGGTCAATTTAGGAATTTTCTTTGAAAAATCCTATCTTTGCATGAAAATAATTATATAAATTAAATTAAATTTTGAAAAATCACATTTTCTCCTCTGATGTCTCAATTGACCCATGAATGAGGTAGGATAAAAATTTCAATATCATTTGAATTGAATTTGACAAATTATGAAATTTAGAGCCTTAGGGGCAAATGTGTAATTTTGGAAATCTTGCCTTAATTAACATTTAGGCTTAATTCAAGGAGGGGAATGNTTTGAGTTTATTATGTGCTAGTAAAAATTTTTAGAGTTTATTTAGTCACCTATACATGTTAGAATGAGAATTTGGACGTTAAGTTGACTGGTGCAAAAATGTGCACTAGCGCTTAAGCGCCAGATTCGGTGCATAAGCACGTCAATTTAATCACATGTGAAAATTTCAAATTTTAGAATGTGTAACTGCAATTTAGTTGGAATAAACATGTCTTGGCAGTTTCTAGTCGTTCCTAGAAGTTATGAGGGGGAATTAGGCCTATAAATAGAAGGGGTTCGTGAAGGAATTTCACTCCGGGTTATTTTTAGCTCTAAAAGTCTAAGAAAGAGAGAGATTTTGAGAAAATGTCTTCAGGGGAGATGGATTTGAAGAAGAAGGTAGAAGCCATGAGGAAGAAGTTCATTAGTCAAAGTGCGTAAGAGATTTATAACAGTTTCTTAGTCTTTAGTATTTAAGAGATATTGGACAAGATTAACCAGATGGATAATACTATTTCTGTATTAGAGACTAAGGTGCTTGAATTGCATGTTTATCTAGAATATATTGGGTGGCAACTTAAGATACAATTCAGCCATACCAGTTATGTAGAGGAAGCAAATAAGGCGATGTTCCTTAAGCAAAAGTGGATCGAAGATAATAGTCATCACCACAGTCCGTTTTATCAACTCTACATTTCTGGAGAGACTACTAAGAGATAAGAATTCGTTCCTTCTAATGAAGAGTGGCATTAAGTTAAGTGCTAGGAATTGTCTGTTTGGAGTCATGTTTCAAAGTGTGTTAGTGTTCATGTCTTGTGTTTAGTGTTTGTGTCACTAATATGTTTAATTGTAAATGTATGTTAAGTGTTTTGTACTTAGGAAAATTTTCTCATCCAAGACTATTTGAAGAGAGAACTAAGTGTGTGTTTGTACTTGTTTTTGAACTAATATAAGTTTATTTAATGCAAAATTTTTTGTTATTTTTAGCCTCCAATTGACTTAATTATAATGGAGAATTTTCAGAGAGATACGGGAGTTATAAGAAATAAAAATAATCATTTAAGTGCTATGAGACCATTTAGTGGTGGTTTACTTAGGCTAATAGTGCATTTTACTTATATTTAAAAATTTCAAAAACTGTGCACTAGCGTCTAAGCGCCACATCTCGCGCTTAAGCATGAGCAAACCTGAGAGGCAGCGCCTAAGCGCTGCAAACCCGCGCTTATGTGTCGGTTCTCGAACAGTTAAAAGTAAATTTTTTGGCCAAAAATGCCATTTTTACCGCCTCCTATCGTCATCCCCAACCCGACTTCATGATTTTCAGGGCTAGGGCAAGTGAAATTTAGAGATTTCATGGTGGAATCAAGTGAGATTTGCTAGATCCAAGTTCCTTGAGGTAAGAGCTTTACTTATATGCAAAATTTTTGGATTTTTATCATATATTTTAAGCACATTTGGAAGATTTTGAAAATTTACTATTCATGGTGAAAAGTGAAAAAAAAATCTATGGAAATTGCTTGAGAAGTTTAGTTAGTGCTTTTTGAAGTTTAGTTTAGTGATTTAAACTTGATTTTTAAAGTTATTTTTGGAATTTATCAAATTTGTAGAATGTCTCTAGAAATGAAAAGGAGCAAAGGAAAGAGCTCATTTGATTTAAGCAAATTTGTCAGTTCAAAAGCTTAGGATTGATATAGTGACGCTCTACAGTCACAAAAATTGATTCAGGAGCAATCTTTTAAGAGTCCAGGTGGAGAAGTGGAAGACCTGATAGTCCACCGACAATGGAAACAGTTCTGTTGTTTCTCTGATGTCACTGTAATTTCGGTTTTAAGGGGGTTTTATGCAAATCTCCTAGAGGATGAGGACGATCGAGTTATGTTTTAAGGGAAGTTGGTACCTTTTACTCCAGAGGTAATCAACTTGTTTTACCATTTTCCACCGGAGACTTTGTGTTCTTATGCAAATTATAGTCCTACAGAAGCGGAATTGGACAAGATCATATCTTATTTTACTGTTGGAAGAGGACTTTGCAAGATTACAAATGAGAGTAGAGTAAATTTTCTAACGTCAAGGTTGTGTGCACCATCAAAGGCTTGGCACTATTTTATATCTGCTCATCTACTTCCTACAAATCATCTCAGTGAAGTGACCAGAGAGAGAGCGACATTGAATTATTGTATTCAGGAAGGAAATCCCATCAACATAGGTGTTTTGATCTATTAAACTATCATCATTTCAGCTGTTGCTGCTGCTACTCCAGCTATGGGATTTGCTTCCTTGATTTTTTCTTTATGCAAGCAGGTTGGAGTAAATTATGATAGTTGGAAGGAAGTTCTATTGCCTCTGAAGCCCATTACAAAAGTGAATGTGAAGACTTATTCGAAGCACTCGATTTTTGGCTGGAGAGGAAGATTTTCTAGGAGCTGTGGAGTAGAGACATCTGCTGCATCTACCTTCCTTGCATCTTCATCAAGACCATCTAATTCACATTCTTCTACATCTCGAGGTGAGTCAACTGAAACTCAAGAGTAGTTATTACAGAAGATGATGACTCATATCCACTTTACCGCTGATAAAGTTCAAAATTTAGAACAATTTGTTGAGCACATAAATAGGTATAATATGAGAAAGAGTGACTTTGAGGAGAAATTATAACCAGCTCTGGAGGGCCTAACTAGAGGTGACCCAGGAGTAGTATTTCCTCAATATCCTCATTATCCTGACTATGAGCCTAAAGAAGAATGGTATAGCGGCGATTCTGAGAGTGAAGAGGAGTAAAGCTAAGAGATGATGTGTTGGACTTGATTTGGTTTGATGTATTGTTATGTTTATGTTTTGTTATGGACTTTGTGATGTAGTACTGCTACAGATGCAATTATGTGATGTTGTAGACTATGTTTTATGTTGTGTTTTGAAATTTTATGTTCTATTGTTGTTGTGATTATTGTGTTAGATAGTATTTTATTCTTAAAATTTTAGGGTAGTAACTATTTTTGTTTGTAGTACTGTGGATTGGTTAGTTTAGAACTTAACTTAATTGCATGTCTTTTTTTTAAGAAAAAAAAGTTAAAATCGTGCTAGCTTAGATCTTAATTTTAAAATTTAGAAACTGCTACCCTGTATTTTTCTTTTATCATGTTAGTGTATTGTTCGCTGTTTTACCCACTGTTTAGAAGTCTACTGAATCTCTACATGTAAAACTAAAATAAAATGTTAGGAAATTTGATCAAAATTAATTTTACTCCTGTCTTTAGTTTTATACTTGTATAATTAGGATGAAAAAATTTCTATTAGCATGTTATTTCAATTTTCAATCCTGCCTATATAATTATCTGATGCTAAACTGTTTAATCTGTTAAAAAAATTACGTTTGGGGGAGGGATGAAAAACATTTTTAAAACTTGAATTTTATTTGTTCTCAAATGAACTACAAATGAATTTGAATTTTAAAAGAAAAATTGATTATGTATATGAAGTTATATTAGGGAAGTAAAATTTGATTTTAGAAATGAGTAAGAAAATTTAGTTAAAATTTTAAGTAAAAAAAGAAAAAATTTAAGTTAAAAATTTTTAGTATAGAAAATGATTAGTATAATTGACTATCTTTAGTAAAAAAAATTGTATTTTTGAAAATTTTAGATAATTTAGACTTTATTTTTAATACTTAAATTTCTTTTATTAAAATGATTTTCAAACTATTATTATATTTATAAGTAAAAGTTTTATATCAAGACTTTACTTTAGGAAAGGAGACGTGAAAATCAAATTCATTAAAAATCTATCCAAATATAGTAATCCTTGCCTAAAAAAGAAAAAAAAAGAAGAAAAAAAGAAGAAAAAAAGAGAAAGAAAAAAGAAAAAGAAAAAGAAAAGAAATGTAAGAGAGGAGAAGCTTGAGGATTAGTGCCTAACCAAAATTGGTTCTACATTTGATCTTTTTAAAGTATAAGACTTTATAAAAATCTTAAGCTTATAAATATAATATAGTAATTAAATTTATTTAAAAAAAAATTAAGTAGAGAAAATAAAAGAATTAAATCTAAATTTAGAGAACTTATGATATTTCTAAATTAGATAGGAACTTATATTTTTATAGTTCTTAACATTAAAAATTTTCAAACTTTAAGTTGATCTCATTTATTAATTATTTTTTATAAATTGGACTACTATATTTCTAAATTTAAATTTTAATAACTTCTAAAGAAACTCATATGTATATCATACATATTCGGTTTTTAAAGATTGAACTGTCACTTGAGGACAAGTAACATTTTAAGTTTGGAGGATTTTGATACACCTAAAATATATAGTGTTTTTAGACACATTTTTATACCTATTTTTTAAATATTGCACTTTAATGGAAGCTATTTTTGTGTTTTTTTCACAGATACATGAAAAAATGAAAAAAATGCTTAAAGGAGTGAAAAGGGATCAAATTTGGAGCAAAAAGGTGAAAAATTGTGCAAAAGTGCTTGGGCGCCTACGAGCCAGTTAAACAGAGAAGGCCGCGCCTAAGAGCCGAGACCCCGCGCTTAAGCACCAGTGGCAGTTACTAGAAGAGTAAAATTGGTTTTCATGAATTTTGAAGAGGTTTTTGAGGCACGCATTGGAATAATAGGTGGTTGTAACCACCATAGATGAAAATTATCACGAAAGGATGCGTCTCTTAGGCAAATACATTGAATCAAGATACATTTTGAAGAGATCCCATGACACTTCTTGGAAAACTATAAAAGAATGAAGAGAGGACTTAGAAACGAGTCCTAAAAATATTGGCAAGTTTGGAATGTTCTTCTCAGGGGAGTTAGTTCGGAAAAATTTTTAGTAACCACTTTTTATTTACTTTATCATTTTTGTTATTTTGTTTTGAGTGATTATAAAAGAGAATAGATTCAAAAGAACTTCAAGAGTTTGGTGAATGACTTGAGTTAAGTTTTTATCTTTTTGTTTTAGACTACTTTTGGTTTTAATCAAAACTTGTTGTTGGTTTGACAATGATTTCTTCTTTTAAACTAAGTGTGGTTTTGTTTTCTCCATGGATTCTGAGTAGCTCTCTTTTTCTTCTTAAAATGATAAGTAATTAAGTTTTGGGTGAAAGTTGTGGAGAGTATTGATCTTTAATGACGGAAGAAGTTGTGATGATTTAAATCCATGCACTTCATTTATTTCTTAATTTAGCCAATCGAGATGTTAAAATTTGTTGTAAGAACATGTAAAAACTGGGCTGGTATTATCTCAGTCAACAATTGGAAATAATCACGTGAGGTTGTATGACTGAGAAAGTAGTTCATATGATTGAGTGCAAATAAATAGAGAAATATTCATTGATAGGTGTAGAGTTAGAGGACTTTAAAGTGACAGGTTAAAGCCCCCAACTTGGTTTATTGTTTTAGGTTCTGATATGAGAATGTTAACCCCCAGGTGGAGGGAATCGAGGGAACTCTAGAGTGAGAGCTAATATCTTCCTAGCAGGTCTTCATAACTATTTAAACTTTAAAATAACCAATATTCTTTATAGCATCTCTAGCAAGGGTAAAGAATACTATTGCTCCTATTTGACACAACATAATTTGCATACTTCCACAACATAATTTCTTTACTCATCACTGATTCATGATAAGAAGAAAGATATTTTCTTATTAAGTACTTTTCATCTACAAAAACTTTAATTATCCTTCAAAAAATACCAAAAATATTTAAATTTTAAATTCCTTCAAAAAACATTTTTAGCTGATGTAATTATTTTTTTAAAAATAGAAAAACTTTCTAAAAAGTGGATATTGCATAATTTTCCCTGTGGGTTCGATATTCAGGTCTTAATCAAAAAGCTCTATATTACTTGATAATGATATATATACTTGCGTAGTATTCCAATATAAATATATATAATTAAAAAGTTAAATTCTTATTTTTCTTTAGGATTAAGTTTTTGGTTTTGTCAAAAAATAAAAAAATATAACTAAAAAAATATCATCAGAACATTGTTATACTGTGCATAAGCATTAAGTACAGGATCAGTACCCCAAAGGGCAAGTCAAAAGTTATTAAGTATTTTTAATGCCTAGAGTTAAAGTAGAGCCTAAAGTGTTTGAAATTATTTATCAATTAATTAGTTCTACCTTTTCTAATCCCAATTAAGATAATTCTTACATATCTAACCTAGTTCACGATCTAGCCTTCTAAATTTCATTTTTCAGAGTTAATTTATGATAATTAAATATTGAAATGGGATTTCAATTCTCATTAATATCAACCTTAGTATCTAATCACTAATTGGTTGGTTATAAATGAGTGAATTACTATCTTCATGGCTTAATCGCACTACCTTAAGATCATCTTAATTGAATTATCTTCCAAATTATAATAATTATCAAAATTACAATTTTACCCATATCATGAAAAGGATGTCAAAATTGTTTCTACCTCTTAACCCATTATGTTCCAAACATCCAAGAGATTTTATTATAATAAATATTACCCATTTACTCTTCGATTAATCCTAAAATTTTATTCAGGCATTAAAATTCCAAAATTACCATTTTGCCCCTACGGCTTCCTATTTTATAACTTATCAAATGAAACTCAAGTGACCTTGAAATTTCCATGGAGACTCAATCATGAGTTAATTAAAATATCAAAGGGGAAAAATGTGGTCGTTCAGATTATTATTTAATTTATATAATTATTTTAATTTCAAATTAAGATTTTTCAATATTATTTTATTTATTCAATAAAATTAAGATTTTCTTTTTATGGGAAAATTTTTATAGGTTCACCTAGGTGAGAGTAACGCTTTGGCAAAATTTCATAATTTTTCAAATTATAGTTTAATTATTAAAATTATTTATTGACTTTTAGTGATTATTTAAATACAAAAAATATTTTAATTTTGAAAATTATCTTTTATATTTTTATTAAATCTCAATAAGTTTAAAAAACATAGAGAAATAAATTTCATATTTTTATGATTTATATTTCATTTATTATAAATATTTTAATGAAAGAATAAGCAGAATTCACTTTAAAAATTTGTTTTTAATTTAAAAAAATTAGAAAAAAATTTTAGTGAGTCACAAGTGATTAGGAAGTAATTAGGAATATTTTGAACCATTTTTGTATTTTTAAATCTCACAGTTACTTATATTTAATTTTAATGATTTTTTAATTCAAAATATAACTAAAAATAAATATTTTATTTTTTAAAAAAATTTACTTTCCCTAAGTGCTCCTGATCTTAAGGAACTCAGAAAGCCACTTTTCATAATTTTGCTATGTATATTTAATTTTAATATAATTATTTTGTGTACAGAAATAAATATTTTTTAGAAAATAACCTTTAATACTTAAACTTAATCAAATAAATTTTAAATTATTACAGTAAGTCAACATGATTTTTCTACACAATGTGATATTGGCGTTATTAATTTTTTAATAAAACTTAATTTAGAGAATTTAATACAAGCCATAAGCATTTAATTAAGTATAGAAATGTACAAAATTATCCAAAACATTCTCATATTTTTCCTACGCTCCTCTAATCACAAGGAACCTACTAAAATTCATCCCATAAATTTGCAAGGGTTATTATAATTTATATAGTTATTTTTAAGCCAAAATGGAAGCCCAAGCTTGGAAATTAGAGCTATATGCACATAGATGCTCTCTGACCATGGGAAAATTAGAAAACTTTCGCTATGTCATGAGGAATGAACCCTTAATGTTTCAAGCTATGGAGAATAAAATTTAATCAATTAAAATTAAAATACCTCTGAGACAATTTAATTAATTAAAAATTAAAGACTCAGCAAAAGTTTTTTACTTTTATTCCAAATTATTTTTCTTTATTCATTGAGCAAGAGAGTATTTTTATTTTATTTTTTTGATTTTTCAATGCAATGTTATGAATTTTTGATTTTATGGGATTAAAGTAAATGATAAAATCCAATATTTTTATTTAACCTAGTCAGCTGCCGCGTCAGTCTTTTGTGTGTCGAGTTTTACATGTGGCGCTCTCTGATTTGGCGATGCCGGTCACGTAGTTGCCTCGTCAGCCCATGGTTCGTGTACCATGAGTTCTTCCGGCTTGATCTCGTCCGTCCATCCAATACACATGCGATCGGACGATCCTCTGTCATCCTTCCGATTCACCAAACCCATAAGCCATCCAACTTCAAACCTTAAGATCTCGAGCTAGACTCAATCAAATCACTTCGGGTTTGTTCCTACACCTTCATCTACTCAAGACGAACCTATCTATGCGGATGATCAAGCATGAAATACAACATATAAGCATGGAGAACCAAACTAAGCTCAGATTGATGGGAGAGTTCAATACCATTGTCAGAGAGGTGTAGCCTCAATTAATAATCTAATTCTAATATGACCCCTTTTTTATTGTATTTTATACTTTTTAATTTTTTTTATACCTGCTGTTTGTCAAAATCTATTATTAAAAAAGGTACATGTTTGTCAATTTATAAAAGATCAAAATAGTAATAAACATTTAAGCCATTCATATTCGAAACTAATAAGATCAAGTGCTATAAGTTCTAAGTCCATTGTAGATCTAGAAATTAATATTTTCTTAGTAGATTTTCGTGATATTGCAAGACCATTAAATGAGAAGATATAACATCTAATGGCTTATATATCATCATTTTGAGAGTCCAACTAGCATAACATTATCCTACTTATATTATAGAAAAAATACTATAATGAATGAAATAGTTATGAGTCTTTTAAATCCGAAAAAGTCATTTGAATTGCATTCAAATGAGTTACACTTGATTTAGCAATATATTTACTTAATTTTTATACAACCTAAGTACTTTTGAGGTCAAAAATAATCTAATAAATACATAAATTAACTAATTATTTGAGAATATGTTAATTGTGATATAGTATCACCAAAATTATTAATAAAATGTAAGTCAAAATTACATAAAGTGCCTATGGGATTTAAATCATGTCAATTAAATTTCTAAAAAAATTATGAATATTGTATGGTTGTGGAATAAAAATTATATTTACATTTCAATAAAATTTTTACAACTAGTATTAAGTTAGGTTCACATAAATCTTTTATATCAAATTGAGTTGATAATAAGTCATTAATTTTATTTATAATACTCAAACATAATCCAAAAATTTAAATATTTTCAACATACGAAGATAAAATAATATAATTCTTATCAATAACTTTAAAATAAACCTATTTATCAAACTCATTAATAAATAAATCATATGATAATGCTATTTTATCAAACTTTTAATGAAAAATTTTAGGAGCTTTTTAAAATGCATACAAATAATTTACTAATTTATAAATTTCATTTTCTTGATTTTTTATTAAAAATGAAAATAAATTTATTTATCTAAATCACCATTTGAAATGAAGTTTTTTACATTTGTTTATATGATGAAGATAAAGCCTTGCAATGAGGGATTAAAAATTAATAGTCAATATCATATTTCGGTGCATTCCCTGTGATTATTAATCATGCTTTCTGTATCTATATATATATATATATATATATATATATATATATATATATATATATATATATATATATATATATANTATATATATATATATCAATATATATCTTATTTTAATTTTTTTATGTTCCATTTATATCCAGTATTTCTAGGACCATGACAGAAATTCTCAAAGTATTCAAATCTTATTTGATAAGATGAAATCTATTCATTTGTGCAATCTTATTTCAAAGGGATGTATTCATAGAATTCATTATTTTCATAAAAAAATAGTAGGACCATTATCGAAAAAAAATAAAAACATTGTTATTTATGTTAATTTTAACGTATTCATAACATAAGGTCAGGTGCTTCTTTGTATTAAAATAACAATACAACACGTTATGTATATTCTTTTTATTCTTTAATTTATTAATATTATAGTCAGGTGATTAGTAGCTTGAAAATTTTGCTGGTCATCGGATCTGAGAAGACTTGCTTTTAACCGTCCAGCTTCTCAAAAGCTCCTCAGCGAAATAGCTGAGTGCCATCCGAACTTAAAAGAAGACTTTGGTAGCATTCTTTTCTAAAGGATATTGATTATACAAATAAAACCGTAGTACAGGTACGTACGCACGTATCTGTTCGTAATGGTCATCGCCTCTCAAGAGCATTCTGGGTTGCTTCTACGATTAGTTGTCAAATATTTTCCATTTACTCTACGTTTGTTATTATTTATTTACAAATTTATTTTTTCAAATTTTTTTTGTGAAAGAGTTCCTTTCTCACAAAGTAGTTATCCGGAAAAAAAATTGAATATTTATAAAAATATTATTTTTATCATTCTATAAATGCAGAATAATTATAATCTTCCTTTTCTATTAAAGCGATATTTGTTTAGGTTATCATTTGTTTTTTCTTAGTGAATTGTATTTATTATCTTTGATCATAAGAAAAAATGATTCGAAGTAAATGAATTTCTTTACAAAAACATTTATTTCGAATATTGATTGTTATATAAATAAATTAAAAAATATTCAGCTAAGGCACCTAGTATATTCTAGGAAACTCTCAAAAAGGTAATTCAAAGAAACATATGTAGTTCTACTTAATTTTGAAATTAGTAATTAGGCTCAGGAATAAACTAAAAATTTATTTTTTACTAAAATAAATATTTTGGATTGCTATGGAAAGTACTGCCGTATTAGTCGTTCATACGGCTGAAAATACGTACTTTTAAACGGTGTTGCTTATACCTTTTGTCAAAAAAAAATAGTCAAATAAGTATTCCTCCATAATAAATACTTTAAAGAAAAAAACGTATGGACATGACTGTAAACCATCTGGGAAAGTTTTTTGACAGGAATGCCGTAAGGGCACATTTGACGGCTTGAAATGTGAACAATCAAAAAAAATTTAAATTTTCATTAAATTCAAATGTTATTTATTTATATATCATAACATGGCTTTTCCTCTCTATTCTTAAGATGTTTATTTTTATTCTTAAAATTCAAATTGTGATCAAAATAATTTTTAGTTCTCATTTACCTGTGGGATTCCAATAAGCTGCTAGAATTGGAGGGCTTGACCGGCGGTAAGTAAAAACTTCTTAGCGTAGACAGAAGAAAAGAAGAAGATGATTTTGCACCAAAATTTATAAATGAAGAAAAAAGTCATAAGGCCTAGTCATCCATTAATTTTAATATAATTACATTTTAATTTCATTCTTCACCAATTTCAAGAAACAAAAACTTATACTGTTCTCATTTTTCTTAAAACAGTATGATTATAAGTTATACCATCATTTAGCATTTTTTTAAAGGTGATAAAATAATATTTTAGCCTTTTTCACCTTCATTCACCAGTTTTTAAGAGCATGATTAGTGCCTGTGAAGCAAGAAAATATTGGTCATTAATAGTAATTATATTGTTTTTTCTTTTTTCATGTACGACTCAAAATTTAGTCATCAATAATAATTATATCTCCTTAAGATTTTTTACTATAAATTAAGTAAAATAAATAATTGCATTTAAATAGATTGCCTTTAGTCTTTATATTATGAAAAATAAAATACATAAAAAAAATAGTTTACATTCTTAGCTAAAAGGACCACTTAATGATCATTTAAGATTTTATATAAATTTTTTTGTTTTCAGTTTTATTTTTCAAGATATATTTGTTTATAATATATTTTTACATATTTTCTTTTTTTTTTTTTTAATGGCAAAGCATATCATCTCTTTCAGCATGCCAAATTTATTTTCTATCCAAACAAAACATGATCGAGTCAACATACAAACAAATTTAAAACGAAAAAATCAAATGTGTACTCAAAACGTCCCCCAAGTAATAATAGTACAAAATTGGAATGATCAATAGCTTATTTATAAGTTATCTTGATCTGTGCACAAATTAGCTATCCACAAAATAGCATACCTAAACTCTAGAGCACATTTTGATTAATTATATGAGTATTATAATGTTGAATACCAAAATGTTTTTTGGGTTACACCGAATTGATAGAGAGTTGGGAGGATAAGAAAAACAAAGTAAGGTGAACTGAGAAAGGGAGAGAAAGTGAGAGTGAAGAGAGGAAATGACTTCCTTCTTTATAGATCATAAAAAAAACCTCCAAAATTACATGTTCCTCCCTAAATAAATAGAAATGTTACAAATGATTTTTGAGTCGTTACACCTTTACAAATTTGTGACCGACGTTGATATCTTTTCACCTCTGTTACTGCGGTTGGCACAGTTTCATATTTGTAACTGTTCAAATGTAATAGTTTCATATTTGTAAATGTGGAGCATTTGATCATCCATTTATTGGCTAGAAGTTTTTCGGTTGATTTGTGGATCTATGGACGGCATTGCTGAAGAAAGTATTAGTGAAGACCTTCTTATCTATATGTAAGGTTTATTCCATCAGGCAGAGGGCGCATCACCATAATTTGACTGGCGGCCTTTTTTCGAACAAAATGTCTTCTTAGATAATTGACAAGTCCTGCCAAGTTACCATTGATCTTCTTTGTGTGTGACCTAGAATTAGTTGAGTCATCGTTGATTCAGGTGTGTGCCATCCTCGGCTCGAATATACTTTCTTTAGGTTGACCGGGCATGATACGTTCGAGTAAATTGATGGTTGATGGTTCAATCCTTCGACCATGATAATGTTGTTCTTTGATATCCTCGTTGCGCATCATCTCTTTTCATCTAGATTTATGTAATTAGAATTTGCATGTATGGTGGGTTTTTTTTACGTGGCCATCGTAGGCCTCAAAAGGCTTTTATCTTAAAGATTGGATATGACAATGAAAGAATAATATGTTACCTTGGATGATAGGATGATTACTTCATAATGGACTAAATCATCCGGATGAGAAAATCGTTATTGGCCTACAAAAGTAGGATTTTTTAGTTGTAAGAAAAACAATTCATTATAGGAACCTCATTTCCTACAAGTGCAAAACCGAATAACTAATTACATCTATACGATTATAGACCAAAAATAAAACTTTTGATTACTACCATAAACCAAATTGATCAAGATTAAGCTTAATAAGAGAGTACAAATGAGGTTTACAATTTCATGACGAAAAGGGTTCAGATTGAGAGCTATACCAGATGAGAAGTTAATTCAAAAACATAAGTTGATAAATTTAATTAGGTTAGGTCAAAGGTTAATTAGGAAACACTTAATTTGATTGATATAAGTAATTAGGAACCCTAAACTAGAAATGTTGTGGGGTAAGAAGGATTTCTTGATGGAAAACGAAACCCAGACTCTATAAGGAATACTAATAGATGGAACAACTTAGACACTATGAGGATTTACCCGATCAAGATGGCCATGGCTTTTAGTTGTCTCTAAAAAGTCGGTATCCGTCAACTATAACCAGCATCATAACCATGAATTACCCATTAAGTACTATAAATCATGAGATTCATAAATTCGAGGAAGTTTGATATACTTTCGTCAGTAACCACGAGTTACAACCTTTTAAAGTATTACCTTCGGTCTCGAGGGTAGGCGATCCACCTTAAATTTACCAATTTCTTATGTACATTTTATGCTCAATTTTTTCGGATATTTTTCTTTAATGAAGGGTATTTTTATGTTTTTTTGTTGCGGGTCCAAGAAAAAGTGCTTAAGTGTAAAAATGAGCAAAATGGGATAATCTGAAAAAAAGTGTTAAACCAGCCGAACTGGCACCTAGGCACTAGATGCATAAATTGGCTGGCGCTTAGGTGCCATAGTTACTTTCTAGAAGGTTCATTGAATGAGGCTGAATTGTGGAGAGATATCTGAAGCAACCCTTGGGCATTTTCGAAGCTTTATAAAGATGGATTAATTCCGAAGGACTAGAAGGTTGTATTTAAAGAGTCTTATAGTGTGTGAGTGTGTAAAGTGTGTGAGATGTTTTTTTTTTTTAGTCTTGTTATTTCTAGAGTTTTTGAGTCCTGTAAGTGCTTTTGAATTTAGAGAAGTCAGAAAACTTCAAAGGAAAGCTTGGGGGAACATTTCAAGTAAGTATTTGTATCATTATCCTTAAGTTTTGTGCTTTGGATTGATGTTTTAACAATATGTTTTCTTTTGTTAACCCTATATTTTGTGAGTAGTCTTTTTTTTTTCTCCTTGCAAAATGAAGTAATTAAGTAAGTGATTTTTTATTTTATTTAGAACTTCTTTTATTCCTAAAAATTGTCATGAAATCTTTGTCGGTCCTTTGTTTACTTTATAAATTGGCCACTTATATTGTTAAAACATGTTAAAAAACTTATAAACCCAAAAGAGCTAATATTTCTTAAATTGAAAGTATCACATTTTACATTGAAAAGAGCAGTCACGATCGTCTAAAGGGGGTGCAAATAAATTGGGATATAAGCTTTGTTGGGCCTAAAATTGATGTTTTTAGAGTGACAGGCTAGATTATTTTATCAATTTGGTCTAGAGACTTGAACTAAGGTTCACTGGTAGGTCCTATAGAGAGGGCATAGTGGATAATCTAGAAGTGAGAGACTAGAACCTACCCAACACTACTTTACATGTTAACATCAACTTTAGATTAACTTATGTTCTTTGCATAATTTGAAAGAAAGTAAAAAAATAGGCATGCTCCTATTTGTCACAATACCAAATTAAAGTTTCCAAATAAATTGGTAAATCCTTCACTGATTATGAATTATTGGAAAGGAGAAAGTCTCTTTATAATTATTGTGTATGTCATTAAATTTACTTTTATTTACATATTGTAGAATTTAGTAAACTTAATTTTCATCTTTAGATAGTTGCTGCAATCTTCAATAATGTTTTTTAAATGTCAAAATTCATGTATTTTATCTTATTTTTTACATGTTTTCAACTTCCTCATGGGATCGAAGCTGAGATTTTTAAAGACCACTCTATATTACTTTAAACGATGCATATATTCATGCAGTTCTCCTTGTGAGGGAATTATTTCTTTTAAGTATATTAAAATTGTTCTCACTAGCTGCTAAATATAATTTAGATCAATTTTTTGGAATATTAAGAAGCATAAATAACTGCGTAATTGCAGTAAATCCTTCACTGATTTATGAGGCTCATGTCGTTGTCAGGGAACAACGTAAATAAAAAATAAAAAAAAAGATCTTTACTAGGAATTATTTTTGAAGCTTTATTTTTTATTGGTAAAAAATTCAGTTTATACTTACCTGAAATTTTCAAAAGTTACAAAAAAATTACAAAGTTTCAAAAATTATAAAAAAAATTTTGCAAAAATCAAAAAATGAGGGAAACAAATTTTAATTTAATGAATTTGTTGGAAAATAAAATGGTTTCGCATACCAAACATATGTTATATTTTTCCTAGTTTATTTGATTAAGTCTCACCCTTAAGACTTGTGTTTATCTTTTGGGATAGATACAGGGTTTGAGGTATAAATAAAAATATGGGGTTAGCTTGATTTCATATATTTCTAAACCATATATATAAGTAAATTAAACACCTTTCCGAAGTGGGCGACAGAATTTTGATTCCGGCGGCCGATAGCTTCCAACAGTCAACTCCTAAACCGAAAATAGTGTCAACACATTTGTGTGAAATAATCACACAAATAGCCTAGAGAATGTGAGGTTTTACATCATAATGAAAGACAACCTTTGAATGCAAAATTAAGTTAGGGCTTATGTTTCGTAGCAAGGCTATACAAAGGCTTAAGGATAAGTTGAGAATTTATGTCGCACTAGGCGGAAAACCTCAAAATCCTATGATTTATTGTTTAATTCTAATGAATGGTTTAGCTGGTGTAGACATATTTTGCTGTTGAAGATAGCCGTGCTGCCAACAATACTAGCTCCAAGTTGATTATCAAAGCGAGTTTAAGATTTTTAATTTGTCAACTTCTGATGTCAAATCAAATGTCTCCTAAGGTTATGGTTATTTAAATATCATGGGGGTTGTTCAAGTTGATTAGAGAAACACTGGTTAGGATCCTATGGTTCCCTCATCTGATATCACAATTTTCTTTTAAATTTATTTAGCTTAAACAAGTTATGAAACCCTATTAAAAAGGGGAGATCTCGTTAGCAACTGTAGGTTACCTCCTCCGAGGGACTCATATAAATTGGAAATAATGTTTTATGTTTAGGGAAATTTTAAAGTATTTATGGTTATCTTTGAAATAAGTTGTTTTAGATTTTGAAAATGTTGATTAATTTTTTTTTTAAAAAGGTTGTTTTGATTTTGCGAGAAAATTAGAGTACACACCTAAGTAGTTATGATATTTTACAGTGAAAGTAAAATGATGGAAGTTAAATAACAAGGTAAAAGCGTACTTATCATCAACATTCCCGCTGAAAGATTAGCTTTTGCAACATGTTTATAATTTTGCAGAAATTTTAATAAATTGTAAGAGTAGATGAAGGTATATCTAACAGACTCCAAATTATGACTTATTAAGTCCCAAAAGATCTTAATGAATGAATTTATAATGAAATATAGTAAGTTCAATTTGTTCTTTAAAATATCCAAGAGCTTCTAAAGTGTTTGGGGAATCACCCCGAACTGCCTTAAAGATCCCTTGAAACATTTAAGTTCATTTTGAA
>NEWO01000279.1:956690-975195 GCA_003013225.1 Phalaenopsis aphrodite | reverse complement strand
ACTTGTCTTGTTGGAATTAATTCATTCTTTCCATTTATGATAACAGTCATACCTCCTTTCTTAGGAAAACAATGAAGATGACTAACTCATGCACTATCTAAAGTTGGATAAATAATCCAGTGTCCAACCACTTTAAAATTTGTTTCTTTACCACTTCTTTCATCATAAGACTTAATCTCCTTTCAGGATCAACCCTAGGTTTATAGTCAACTTCCATTAAAATTCAGTGCATACATATTGAAGGACTGAATCCCTTAATATCTACTAATGTCCAACCAAAAGATTTTTTAATAATTTCCTAAAGTTTCCAATAATTTTTCTTTCTAGTCATTGGCTAACACTGAGGATATTATAATAAGTACAATAGATGAATTTCTTAAAATTCATATATTAAATGCGAGGGAAGAACTTTCATCTCAAGTTCTGGAGGTTTTACAATTGAAGGGATTAGAAATTTATTATTTTCATTAGTATCCAAAATCTTTATTTTTTCTTGAACATAATTAGTATCCTAAGCATTTATCTCTGATGATTTTACTTCAAAATGACCTTCAATTTCACTTTCAATTCCTTCTTGATCTGATATCACTTCATTTTTTTCCTCAGAAATGACTTCACATTTTTCTTGATAATGTTTAACAATCATATAATCCAAAATATCCACCCTATAACATTTTTCTTTAATAAGATACCTCATTGACTTTAGAACATTAAATGTTACATCTTGGTCATTAAGTCTCATCGTTAACTCTCCTTTTTGTAAATCAATCATAACACGTCTCATACCAAGAAATTGTCTCTCTAAAATAAAAGGAATTTCCTTATCTTCTTCCACGTCTAGCATAATGAAATCCACAAGGAAGATAAATTTATCCATCTTAACAAGTACATCTTCTATAACCACTTTAGATTAAGTAATAGAGTGATCATCTAATTGAAAGTTACAGTAGTGGGAAAAATTTCTCCTAAGTATAACCTTCGAAAAATTGATGAAGGCATGAGATTAATGCTAGCTCCCAAATCACATATAAATTTTCCATAAAATTTATTTCCAATTGCACAGTTTATTGTGAAGCTATCATGGTCTTTAAGCTTTTGAAGAAGCTTCTTTTGAGTTACTGCACTACATTCTTCAGTTAGTGCAACATTCTCATAGGCTTCAAACTTCCTCTTCTTGTTTAATCTATCTTTCATAAATTTAGCATAACTAGACATTTGTTCCAAAGCTTGCACAAACAAAATATTGATTGTAAGCTTCATAAATGTCTCAAAAAATTTTGACAATTACTGTTCAAGCTTTTATTGTCTCAGTCTTTGAGAAAAATGAGGTGGTTGTCTTTCTAAATTGTTTTTAATTGGAGAGAAGGATTGTTATAGGTTTTTAGAAATAGTTTCTTTAGGTTCTTCAATCTCTCACTCAACTTCAATCTCTTTTTGACTTCCAACTTTTTATTCTTTTTCACTCCTAAGTTGAGCAACTTTAATTTGCTCTTGTTTTATTCCTTTGTCATTAGGATTAAATTCAACATTACTAGGAAGTGTTCCCTGGAGTCTATTGCTAAGTGCGTTAGAAATTTGTCCCATTTGATTCTCAATATTTCTTATTGCGGCACTTTGACTTTGCATCTAATTAACCATATGTAAAAATATTTCTTCTATAAACATCTTTTCCTTAAATTGTTAGTTATTAAAGCAAGGAGAATAAGAAGGTTGATAATTAGAATTACCCTAATTGTTCTGATTTCTTGTTGGGTTCACTTGATTGTAACTCCATAGTAGATTTCCACCACCAGGATTGTTAAAACTATGGTGGTCTTTCCAAATTGGGTTATAAAAGTTCAAATATGGGTTATTAGTTTTATTAGCATCCGTATGTAATGTTTCTAATGATTGAGAATCATTTTATTTTCCTAATAATTTTTCTTCACTGCATGAGGTATTTGAGAAAAATTCAAAAAATATCTATCTAAATTCTTTGATAATAAAGCAACTTAAGCTACTGAGATGGTAGTAACATCATTATCATTAATACTAGCTACTCTTGTTAGATTTATCATTTCTGTGGGTCATTGAAAATTATTTGAGGTCATTTCTTCAATTAAAGCATGAGTTTCATAAAATGATTTTGACATTAAAGATCCTCCAGCAAAAGAATTTATTATTGAACTAAGGGATCCTATTAACCCATCATAAAATGTTTGAATAATTAACCAGTCAGGTAAAGCATGATGTGGACACTTTCTAAAGAGTTCCTTAAATCGTTCACAAGCCTCATAAATTGACTCCCCTTTAAACTCAATAGAAGAAGTAATATCATTTCTAAGATTAGCAAATTTTGAGGGAGAAAAATATTTAGCCAAGAATTTTTGTGTCATTTCTCTCCAAGTTTTAATAGATCTAAGTTCTAGTGAGTTTAACCTTATCTTAGCTTCATCCCATAAAAAAGAGTCCTAGTCTAATCATATCGTTTGACACACCATCATATTTGAATGTAGCACAAAGTTTTAGAAAACTTGCATGATATAAATTAGGAATCTCAGTTGGTGTTCCCTCAAATTAATGTTTTTGTACCATTTGTATTATTGAAGGTTTAAGTTCAAATAAGTTAGCCGCTACAACAGGAATTTGAATATTTAGGTGAGTTTTACCTGTCGTAGGGTTAGCATAGTCCTTAAAGGTCTTTGTAAAATTTTATGTTTATTTTCAATAGTAAATGTGTTAATGTTATTTTTTGAGGTGTTAGCCATTTCTTGAAAATTATTAAATTATTTTAGCTTTCAAATTCTTCTTACGGTTCACTCTATTTCAGAATTGTAAGGTACTAAATATTCATATCCTGAACTTCACATACACAAAGGTAAAATTTAGAAAATAAAATACTAAAGCAATTGAATAGGGTTTATATTAAACTGGGTTCAGACAAGCTTTTAAAAGGGCAAGCTCCTATAGTTAATTATATCTTAAATAACTGAAGTCACCTAAGAAAAATCTCGATAAAAATCAAGAAATATTATCTTCAAAGAGGTTAAAATGATAGGAGTTTTCAACAAAATCGGACAAAGAGGTGTGAAAGGAGAATAATTCAAATTTGGAGCATTTTTTTTTGTAGAGTACAAAGGAGGAAGAACTAGGGGATGTCACAGATCCGGGGGAGAACCTCAGTGACTTCCCAAGCTATCCTATGGTTTGGCTTCAATTTTGAGGAGAAATATTTAGTTGTTTCATCCTGCCAATTTTATTTTTTTAGGGCTTACATTTACGTGAAATGATCCCACAAATAACTTGGAAGATGTAAGGGTTTAGGTCATGACGAACGATAACCTCGAAATCATAAGACGAGCTAGGGCTAAGATTGTACAACAGAGTTGTACAAAGGCCTAAAGAATCGGTGAGGATTTATGTTTCATAAGAAAACAACCTCAAAATCCTATGGCTTGGTTGTTAAATTTTAAGGAAGAAATTTGGTTTAGCTGGGGATGACATGTTTTGCTATTAAAGATGGCTGTGCTACCCACCATACTTGCTCCAAGCTCCTTACCATGATAAGTTTAAGTTTTCTAGGGTGTCAGGTTATGATGTCAAATCAGATTTCTCTATGGTTAAAGTTATTTAAATGTTATTGAGCATGTTAAAGTTGCTAAGAGCGACACCAATTAGGATCTTACAATTTCCTCGTTTCGGTACCACTATTTTCTATCAAATTCACTTAGTCCAAATGAATTTAACTAATTCAACTTAAAGAGTTTCATACTTTCACTAAAACTATGGGAAGTCTCATTAGCAACCATAGGTTACCTCCTCCGAGGGTTTCCCGATCATCCGATAGAGACGTCTTAATTTAGTTGCAATTGTTGTTTTGTGTGATGTTTGTGATTAAATTTTGAGTTGTCTTATATTTTGAATGTTGTGGCGGTGAATTTTATCTATGTTGATTTTAGTTTTGGTTTTGTGGCTATCCTAGCAGTTTTGGTTTTCATACAGGATGTCATCATTGTTTAACATGCAAGTTTTGTAAGTATAAAAATGCAGTGAGGAAAGCACAACAAAAGATGGTTATGACCCTGGACTATTTTGAAAATCTCTTGAATTATTTTGAGTTCATTTCTGAACTTATCATATTGTTCCATTAACCATCCGAGTTTAGAGTGTGGCTACCCCATCACTCATTGAAGCTTAACAATTTAATTATCCTAAGGATAAGGTACTCGATTAATCAATTGATGTTTCTTTTAAGAGTTATGTGAGTGAGTGCTCCTAAGGCAAGTTTGAGTTATTTAAGATTGTGGTTTGCACAAGTAATGTTGGACTTGGAGTGTTTAAAGATATTGATTATCAACCCAATTATCTTCTAAATCTAATCAATTAAGCTTAGATATCGAGCCTAGGTCACTAAGCCATTAGCAATCATAATGGGGAATTTGGTGAAGGTTAAGATTTTAGTATAAGTGACATGTATTTTCATTTAAAGATCACATTCTCATGGATTTTAGGCTTAAGGAAAGTAAATTATCATCCTTTTAGCTTAAGCCTCTCACTTAAGAAACCTTTGATATTAGTTGACTTCCAAGTCATCAAGATTGGGGGAGATTATGTTTTTAGTTGATGTTGTGCAAGGGTGTCAAATGGTTTTCTATCTTTTAGCCCCATTGTATTTTAATCATCCAAACATGTTTATTAAGATCAAAATTAAGAGTTTAAAGTGTTATATCTATGAGGTAATTAAAATGTTAGAGGAGGATATGTGGACCTCTCAAAATTTGATTTAATCTGGATAAGTATTTAAATTTGGAAAATAGAATTTTTAAAAGTTAATTTATTTAATTATTCAAAATATAATTTNTCCGATAGAGACGTCTTAATTTAGTTGCAATTGTTGTTTTGTGTGATGTTTGTGATTAAATTTTGAGTTGTCTTATATTTTGAATGTTGTGGCGGCGAATTTTATCTTGGTTGATTTTAGTTTTGGTTTTGGTTTTGTGGCTATCGTAGCAGTTTTGGTTTTCATACAGGATGTCATCATTGTTTAACATGCAAGTTTTTTAAGTATAAAAATACAGTGAGGAAAGCGCAGCAAAAGACGGTTATGACCCTAAACTATTTTAAAAATCTCTGGAATTATATTGAGTTTATTTCTGAACTTATCATATTGTTCCATTAACCATCCGAGTTTAGAGTGTGGCTACCCGATCACTCATTGAAGCTTAACAATTTAATTATCCTAAGGATAAGGTACTCGATTAATCAATTGATATTTCATTTAGGAGATGTGAGTGAGTGCCCCTAAGGCAAGTTTGAGTTATTTAAGAATGCGGTTCCCACAAGTAATGTTGGACTTGGAGTGTTTAAATATATTGATTATCAACCCAATTATCTTCTAAATCACATCAATTAAGCTTAGATATCGAGCCTAGGTCACTAAGCCCTTAGCAATCGTAAGAAGGAATTTGGTGAAGGTTAAGATTTTAGTTTAAGTGACATGTATTTTCATTTAAAGATCACATTCCCATCAATTTTGGGCTTAAGGAAAGAAAATTATCGTCCTTTTAGCTTAAGCCTCTCACTTAAGAAACCTTTGATATTAGTTGACTTCCAAGTCATGAAAATTAGGGGAGATTATGTTTTTAGTTGATGTTGTGCAAGGGTGTTAAATGGTTTTCTACCTTTTAGCCCCATTGTATTTCAATCATCCAAACATGTTTATTAAGATCAAAATTAAGGGTTTAAAGTGTTATATCTATGAGGTAATTAAAATGTTAGAGGAGGATATGTGGACCTCTCAAAATTTGATTTAATTTGGATAATTATTTAAATTTGGAAAATAGAATTTTTAAAAGTTAATTCATTTAATTATCCAAAATATAATTTATATTTATGGAAAAATTTTTAGAGGTTTTCTATGGTCAGATGGATACTTATGCTTAATTTCATGTTTTTTTGAATCAAATTTCTATTTTTATTATTTAATTTTAGATCAATTTTCATGATTTATTTAAATAAAAAATAGTGTTTTTATTACAAAAATTATTTTTATACTTTTATTAGACTCCTCTGAGTTTAGAAAACTCAAAGAATCAAATTTTATATTTTTTGTGATCTTTAATTTATTTAATATAATTATTTTAGTGAGAAAATAAGAAAATTTCATTTTTAAGCCTTTAAAATTTATTTTTAACTTAGAAAAATTAGGAAAAATGTCCTAATGAGTTATAAGTGACGAGGGGACATTCCCACTCATTTTGAACTATTTTTTGGTATTTTTGAAAATTTGGAAATGAAAAGTTCCTTGATCACAGGGAACTCAGAAAAATAATTTTCATAATTTTTCTAAGCATATTTGATTTAATATAATTATTTTTAGAAAAAAAGCAAGGTTTTCTTAAGAAATCTTTATTAGTTCCTAGACAAAGTCAAATAATTTTAATATTTTTACAATCGGTAGACATAATTTTTATGAACAATGTGGAGTTGATTTTGATAATTTTTTATATGTATTTAATTTACACAAATTAATATAAGGTATTGATATTTATCTAAGTATAAAAATTCATAAAATGATTCAAAGCATCACAATATTTTTCCTAGATTTCTTTGACCACATGAAACCTAATAAAATTTTTCTCATAATTTTTCAAGTGATATTTTGATTTATATAATTAAAATAAGCCAAAAGTGTCACCTTAGCTTGAAACATAGAGTTAGAAGCATATAGATGCTCTCTTATATTGGAAAAATCAGAAAACATGGCCTCTGACATGAGGAGCAAACCATCAAAATCTCAAGCCATGGTGAAATGTTTTAAGCCATGGAGAATTAAAATACAACAGAGGGTGTTTAATTAACTAAAAATCAGGGAGTGAGAAAATAATTTTTATTGTTGGTCCACATGATTCTCCTCTATTCACTAAGAAAGTGGGTATTTTTTCTTTTATTTTAATGATTTTTCTATAGAAATATATGGATTTTTCAAGTTTAAGCATTTAAAATAATTCAAAAATCCCTATTTTTTTTTCTTATCCACGCGGCGCCAACTCATCCTCGTCTGCTCTGAAGGCTCCACGTGTCGCGCCACTATTTTGAGCCGCCAACCACATAGCCTCCATGTGGACCACACTTTATGCACCATGGATCTATCTAGCTTGATCTCCTTCGTCCACTGGATACACGCGTGATCGAACAACTCTCCGTTATCATCCTCAACTGGCCTAACCCGTGAGCCGTTCATACTAAAACTTAAGATCTTGGCCTATAATCAACAAAATTGCGTGAGGTTTGTTTTTAAATTTTGATCTACTCAAGACGAACACATCTACATGGTTTATACGGTATGTAATATAGTAAATACATATGTAGGGTCAAAACAAGCTCAGTTTAGGGTTGGAGTTCAATACCTTTGTATGAGAGGGGAGGCCTCAATCAGATGGTTGTGGTAGCTTTAATTTATCCCAACAAACCTTCGGATGAATTTTCAAGCCATGGTGAATTTTCTATGTATGAATTTGATCAAGGTTGATTTTAGGTGTTGGTCTAGAGCTAGGTTAGAGGCTATTTTAGAGGGGGCTTTTGTGGGGAATCAACTTCTTTCACTGTGGGGATGGTGTGTACCCAGTTAATTGGATTTTGGTTCACTGTGGTGATGTGGGGAGTCGCTCCTGCTTTTAACAGAAAATTGAGATCAAAATTTAGGTTACACGGTGGGGATCTGTGGGGGAAAATGGTGCGCTTGAACTGAGGAGGTCTTAGGGAGTTTCCGAGAGCAATTTGATAGAGTTTCTTAAGCAAATTTCAGTTCTTTTTTCTTAGACATGGAGGTGAGGTTTAAATAAAATGGCCAAGGGTGGTTGTCATGGCCAATTGAGGGGTGCAAAATGGTACTTAGGTGGAGGGTTTTCAATTGCTAAAGCCAATTGGAATTGGCCAGCTTAGATGGGTGAGTTTGGGTTTGGCGCTTGTCGGTGCTATTTTGGTTCGGGGGAGTTGCCCGTAAGAAGATGTTGGTCATCGGAATTGAAATCCCGTCACCCGCCTCAGAAGGACATTTTAATGTTTAGAAAAATATGAAATCAAACTGACCCCATATTTTTGATAATTTAAATGAAAGAGCATTGTACCTTAAACTTTGTATATATCTCAAAGGATAAACACAAGACTTGGGGATGAGGCTCATTCAAATAAACTGAGAAATATATGATGTCCATTTGGTCTATGAAATCGTTTTATTTGCTGACAATTTCTACTATTTAATATGATGAATTAAATAGGATTTAAATTAAGCTAGGTTTGGATCAGCTTCTTATAAGGGAAAACCCTTATAGTTAAGTACATCCTAATAGATTGAAGTCATCTAAGAAAACTCTCAATAAAAATCAAAAAAAGTTATTTTCAAATATTTCAAAAGGATATGACTTTTCAATGAGATCAGATGGAGAGGTATGAAATGAGAATGGTTCAAATTTGGAGAGTTTATTGTAGATTCAAAAGGAGGAAGAACTAGGAGATGTCATAGATCTAGAAGAGAACCTCAGTGACTTCCCAAGCTATTTTAATATTTGGCTTCAATTTTGAGGAGAAATTATTTGAGTGTTCCATTCTGCCATATTTATTTAATTAGGGCTTACATTTGTGTGGAAAGATCACACAAATAGCCTGGAAGATGTGAGGATTTAGGTGGTGACGATCAACAACCTTGGAATCCTAAGGCTAGTTATGCCAATATTGTTTTACAAAGGCCTAAAGATGATGTGAGGATTTATGTTGCATAAGTAGACCACCTTGAAGTCTTATGACTTAGTTGTTTTATTCTAAGGAAGGAAATGTTTAGCTATGGAAGATATGTTTTGCTGTTAAAGATGGCCGTGCTGCCCACTATGCTAGCTTCAAGCTCTTCATCGTGGCGAGTGTAAGTTTTCTAAGGTGTCAAGTTATGATGTCAAATCAGACAGCCCTATGGTTGAAGTTCTTCAAATATTATGGGGGATGTTAAAGTTGATTAGAGTGACACAAATTAGGTCATACGGTTCCCTCGTTCCGATACCACTATTTTCTATTGGATTCAATTAATCTAAATGAGTTTACTAAACTCAATGAGTTCCACACTTTCATTTAGACCATGGGAAGCCTCGTTAGCAACTGTAGGTTACTTCCTCCGAAGGATTCCCAATGATCTGATAGAGACATCTTAATTTAGGTGCAGTTGTTGTTTTGTGTGATGTTTGTGATTAAATTTTGAGTTGTCTTATATTTTGGATGTTGTGGCGGTAATTTTTATCTTTGTTGATTCTAGTTTTGGTTTTGTTTTGGTTTTGTGTCTATCCTGACAGTTTTAGTTTCCATGCAGGGTGACATTGTTATTTTAGCATACAAGTTTGTGTTTTGTTCATTCATGCAGGTAAGTAACCACAGTGTGGAAAGATTAAGAAAAGACAATGTTGTAAACTATAAAAGCGTACCTGGCGAGCCTTCTCGTTCCACCACTTGAAACTAAAAATGCATGTTAGAGCATTTTATGTAAAGCAGAAAAGTAAGGTTTTGGTGACCTACCTAAACCTAGGTCATATCTTGGTGGGTCATTATTAGTTTGATTAAGGATGACTTTTGTTATGCAAAATATATTAAGTTTAGTAGACATCCAAGGTATCCAACAGATCTGGAGAAAGAAGCAGGTCCATGCTTCCCTCTCACTGCCTGGTGAAAAGTCTCGAGCTCTTTGAAACTTATTATGTTTCTTAATAACCTATTTTATAAATATATTTATTTCTCAATGAACATTGTTGTTTCAATTATCCGTAAAAGTAGAGTAATTATCAATTATAATTTAATTTGAGGATTATGCGGGTGAAGACCCTTAAGGGGGCTAGTTAATGTTGTCAAGACACTTCGCCAACTTTTTAATTTGGGCTTGTAGTGTTTTAAAGATGTACAATTTTTTATTATGTTCACTTTTCTAATCCTCATTTATCCAAATTTGACTTAGCCTAGGCCACTACTAAGCCCTTTGGACTTTTGATAGATGTTTTGGTTATTTTGAAAGAAGTTGAATTTTGTAAGTGATAATAATTATTCATTTTCAAAACAGTTAAATGTCATTTGAACTTCAAGTAGGGGTATTAAATTAGTGAGTTATTAACTTCCAAAGTCGTACCCTTAAGTCTAAGATCATTTAATTTAATAGACTTCCAAATTTTAATAATATAAGGAATTACGAATTTATCCCTTGATTATGGAAGTGTGAGGATGCTTTCTGCCAGTTAATCCCCTTGTGTTTCAATCATCCAAATAAGTTAGTTAAAATCAGAGGTTACCCTTTTACCTTCTTGAATTAAGCCTAAATGTTAATTAAGGCCAAATTTCCAAAATTACACTTTTGCCCCTAAAGCTCTATCACTTCATAATTTGTCATGTTTAATTCAAATGACTTTGCAATTTTCATCCCACCTCACTCATGGGTCAATTAAGACATCAAAGAAGAAGATGTGGTTTTTCAAAATTTAATTTAATTTACATATTTATTTTAATGGAAAAATAGGATTTTTCAAAGAAAATTCTATAATTTGACCAAGGAAAAGTGTAATCCCTTCAAAATTTTACTAGAGGTAGAATTAGTCCAAAGAAGCATTGGGTCTAAATTTCATAATTTATTGAATTACATTTGAATTTTTAGAATTATTTTATGTTCTGGAGTATTTTTTAATTATAAAATATTTTATATGTAGAAAATTAAGTTTTATATTTTTACTACATCTCTCTAACGTCAAGGAAACCAGAGAAATAACTTTCTCTTTTTTTTTTCTTTGAATTGTTATAATTATGTAGGTGAAATTGATTTTTAGCCTTTAAAAAATTATTTTAAGCTTTAAAATCCAAAATCTTCTCTTAGAAACTTAGGAAAAATGATCTATTTATTTCTAAGTGCTTAGGAAACAACTTTGAACATTTCCATGAATTTTATTATTTTTGTGACTTTTATCATTTTTTAATTATTTAAATATTAAAAATAGGATAAAAATGATGTTTTTATTTTAATTTCCATTTTATTTTTAAAAAATTCCTCTGATCACAGAGAGCATCAAAAAACAATGTTTATAATTTTTTGAGTTTTATTTTAATTATTAAAAAACATTTTAGTGTTAAAAATATCATTTAATTTCAAAAATCAATTTGAGTTATTAAATGAGCTCCAAATGTTTTGAAATTTTTATGGCAAGTTTTCTGAATTTTAAATTACAGTGGACATTAAAAATTAAGTCATTTAGATGTTTGTGTTTCTTAAAATTAAATTTCTTTGTGTTTTNTTAAAAATATCATTTAACTTGAAAAATCAATTTGGGTTATTAAATGAGCTCCAAATGTTTTGAAAATTTTATGGGAAGTTCTTTGGATTTTAAATTACAGTGGACATTAAAAATTAAGTCATTTAGATGTTTGTGTTTCTTAAAATTAAATTTCTTTGTGTTTTATGGTTAGTGAAAATTAAATGCATTCTTAATGACTTAAGCGATGAAATATTTCCCAAAGGGTTCTCTCGTCATAGAAAACCTTCCAAATTTTTCTTGGATTTTTCTAATCAACATGCTAATTATTATGATTAATTTATGTAAATAATAGGCATTAACTTGGAAAATATTGATCTCTATCTAGAGATATCCTCTGACTTTGGAAAAATTAAAGAATGTTCCCTAAGACATAGACAACAACATACCAAAATTTCAAGTCATGGTGAAATGTCTATATGCATGGAGAATTATAATTAAAAATAAAATATAAATAAATTTTTAACTCAAAACCATATTTAGTTAATTAAAAATAAAATATGCCTCAAATAGACTCAAATTATTTCCTCATTATCCTCCTCTGTTCACTAAGAAAGAAATTATTTTTATTTTATTTTTGTGATTTTTCTACACCAAGATATGGATTTTTGAAGTTAGGGCTATTTATTTAAATCAGAAAATACCCTATGTATCTATTTAAATGCGCGACACTGACTAGATCTTAAGCGGCTCCAAAACTCTAGGCGGTGTGCTCCCATTCGACGCTGCCATCCACCTCAGCACTGACATAGCCTGCGGTTCATGTATGAAGGCGCTGTCAGGCTAGCTCTCGCCCGTTGATGAGATAAACGTGCAATCAGACGGCTCCCCTTTATCATCCCCAATGCTTTAGCCCAAGAACCATCCATTTTCAAAGCTTAAGATCTCACCATTTCATAAGAAAATTATGTGCGGTTTGTTTCTAAAATGCTCCTCTAAGTGTGACGAACACATCTATAGGTAATCATGCAATTAAATTAAGTCTAATCAAATGGAGAATCAAATTAGGCTCGAGAAGAGGAGGAGTTCAATTCCTTTGCTCTAAGAAGGGAAGCTTCAATCAGAGCTGCTCGGCACGTTCGTGGAGGTCCAAGGACACTAGGGATTAAGCTTCTTGTTGTGGTGAAAGGCTTAGGTATGAATTTGACCAAGCTCGATTTCAGGTGTTGTTCTAGTATGAGGGGGATTTGATGGGGCTGCTTTTTCTTTCAATTGGTGAATGTTTGGGTGAGTTTAATTTGATTTTGGTGGAGCGTAGAGGTATGGAGAGCTTTGTCATGTCTCCGGTGAGGTTTTAAGCTCAAAAATTGAACTCTGACAAGGGGATTAAGGGTAATGTGGTGGTTGGGTTGCACTTAGGAGGTCTCAAAGAGGCTCTAAGAAGAATTTGGAGTGATCTCTCTGAAAAAATTTAGCACCTCCTCCATGGCCGTGGAGGTGAGATTTTTATAAAATGGGCTTTTGGGTGGCTGTCATGGCCAATTGGGGGGTGAAAATGCTTGCTTAGGTGGAGGGCAGAGAGGCTCTAATATTTAATTTGGATGAGGTGGCCTCTACATTATAATTGGGTTGGATTCCATGGAGTTGGGTCTCAATTTGGACATTTTTTGGCCATTAGGTCGGTTGGCCAGGTCAAGGGAGGTGGCTAGGAGGTCAGGTGAGCCAGGGAAATATGTCACCGCAATTAAATGGGTTGGTGTTTAGTTTTGGCAAAAATTTCCTTGACTTAAGCAAATATGGAATGAAATCCCTTAATTTGGGGATCCCTTGGTCCATGGCTCATTTGAGTGGTTCCATGGGGTTTTTCTTGGTCAATATGGTCCAAATTTTGGTTGTGGTGGCCTTGCCTTGATCAATTTGACATGTCTAAGTCAATTTTTGTGCATGGGTCCAAGTGGGTGTAAATGACCAAGAATTGGGTTTAGGCTAGCCTAGCCATGTTAATTGGTCTTTCCAAATTGATTGTTGAGAATGGTCAACATGAATGTGATGAAGAGTTTATAACATGAATTGGGTGTCAATTTTGAGGTTAAGGCAATAAATTTGTTGAAATTTGGAGGCTTTGCCAATTTGAGGCTTTTGACTTAGGTTGAAATTAAATGAAATTGAGGCTTCACCAAGGCCAATTGAAGTTCAAGTTTGATGTTTAGGAATGTTATGAAGAGTTTTCAACATAAAATGTTGCAAATTGAGTGGACTATGAGTTTAATTGTGTGAGATTAGATCATGTGGCCAAAATTGGGGCTTTGACCTAAATCAAAATTGGGCTCATAGCATTGGCCAATTAAGCTTGGATTTGGTTTAAATTTGTCATATGGAAGGTGAATTTAAGTTTAGGATTGAAATTGGGGGAAATTAGGACCAATTTGATGGACATTTGAGGTGGATTTGGGGTGATTGGGTCTTTTAAGGGCAATTTGGAGGTTCTAAACAAAGATGGTCAAATTTGTCAAATTGGGTCCTGTGGTAGTTGAGAAAATGAAATTAAGTATATTTGAAAGGTTTTACGAATTTTTGGGAATTTTTGGAATTTTGGGCTTAGGAGGGGTATTTTCGTAATTTGGCAAGATTCGGTGATTTTGGGTATTTGGGTATTTTCAAATGGCTCGAAATGACTTTTGAATAAATTTGGGTATTTTGGTTAAATTTGGGAATTTTGCCCAAAGTGAGGGTTTCAAGGGTATTTAGGTAATTTGGGGAAGTTTAGGGGCAAAAGGCCAAGTTGGGTATCTTTGGTAAAACTAGAGAGCTAACCAGCATAAATAAGCCAAGGACCAATAAAAACCCCATTTGGGTCCTCTATGTACTAATTTTAGCTAAATCCTAGCCTATGGCTAGAGGGTTTAGGGGACAATCTACATGAGTCTCCCAAAGGATTAAGGGATCAAATTCAAGAAATTTTGGGTTTCGGGTATTGAGTGATTGTGAGTGAGGTCATTGTAGTGAGTACCTTAGCTCTAGAAAAATGCCCAGAGTCAACCCTAAGGGCAAGCAATCCTATGGGAACTCACCTTGAGCTCTCTCATATTGAACCCATCTACTAAGTGCTAGAGGTTAGGACAAATTTGTAGAGCTTCAAGTTGAGTAAAGAGGAGTTTAAAATTTCTAATGGTCAGGGTTTCTTTTCTATTTTTCTAGGAATAGTCAATATGAAAGACCTATGGCTAGACCCTAGGGTACTAAAGAGAAAAACTCAACCTAAACCAAAAGTGAGGTCAACAAATGGATCCCCAGTAGGTGTGGTGTGCTGGGCAAGCACACCACACATATTTGTGTTGACCGACGAGATCAACGAAACCAATACAAACTCCTAAGTCAACATACACAAAAGGACTGTAGAATTGTGTGTGTTATTTATTTCTGCTGTGAAATTAGCAGATGAATACTTTATTGAAGTCAAGAGGTAGGAACTCTCGCTAAGGATTGGAGAGTTGGTTTTGGGTTATCAGATTTCAAGTGTCTATAGAGGATGGAAATCAGTATGTAAGTTTTAACCCTGAAGTGGGAATAAAAAGTTTAGGTATTAATTTATAAAATGGGTCAGAAGCTAGGGACCGACCATAAAAGAAGAGAGGAATCAGAAGTTAAGGACTGATTATAAAATGAGAATTGAAAGTTAAGGATCAATCTCAAAAAGGAGAGTCAGAAGTTAAAGACCGACCTTGAAAAAAAGTGAATCAGAAGTTAGAGACTGATTTTAAAATGAGAATTAAAATTTAATGATCATTCTTAGGAAGAGAGTCGGAAGTTAAGGACCAACCTCGAAAAGAGTGAATCAGAATTTAAGGAATAATTTTAAAATGAGAATTGAAAGTTAATGATCAATCTCAGGAAGAGAGTCGTAATTTAGAGACCGACCTTGAAAAGAGTGAATTAGAAGTTAATGAGTGATTCTAAAATTGTTGCCTCAGTTTTGGTTGAGGTTTAGTTTTTTCCTCTTTAGTAACCTAGAGTCTAGTCATAAGACTTTTCCTGTTGACTATTCCTAGAAAACTAGACATGGAACCCTCACCACTAGAAATTCGATACCCTTCTCCACTCAGCTTGTAGTTCCACATATTGGTCCTAACCTCTAAACACTGCGTAGGTGGGGTCAATGTGGGGGAAACTCAAGATGAGTCACCCTTGGGACTGCTGGACCTAAGGGTTGACCCTGGGTGTTGGTCTAGAGCTAAGGCATTCTCTACACTCACAATCACTCACAACCCTGAACTCAAATTTCTAACATAGATCCCTTGATCTTTTGGGATACTCATGTAGATGGTCCCGTAAACCTACTAGCCCTAGGGCTATGGTCTGGCTAGAACCACTACATAGAGGACCCAAAATGGGGTTTCCGTTGGTCCATGGCTTATTGGTGATGGTTGGTACCTCAACTCTACCAAAATACCCATCTTGGCATTTTACCCCTAAAACACCCCCTAATTACCAAAATACCCCTCCATAGCTCAAAATCCCAAAATTCCAAAAAATCCTAGAAAATCCCAATAAATCACAAATATTACTAATTTCATTTCTTTCAACTACACCATGACCCAATTTGACCAATTTGACCATCTTTAACCAAAATCCCCAAATTGCCCTTTAAAGACTCAAATTTTCCCAAATCCAACTCAAATGTCCACCAATTAGATCTAAATTGACCCCAATTCCAATCCCAAACTCAAATTCACTTTTTATATGACCAAAAACCAAATCCAAGCTCAATTGGTTCATGATTTAATCAAAATTTTTATTTGGGTCAAAGCCCCAATTTTGACCATATGACCTAATCTCACCAAATTGAACCCATAGCCTAGTAAATTGGCCTCAATTAATGTTGAAAAATCTTTATGAAATTCCTATATATCAAAATAAACCATCAATTGACCTTGGGGAAGCCTCATATCCATTTGATTTTGGCCTAAATCCAAAATTCCCAAATTTAGTCCCAAATTGGCTAAGTCCCCAAATTTCACCCAATTGATTGCCTTAACCTCCAAAATGGCATCGAATTCATGTTGGAAACTCTTCATGAGGTCCTTATTGACCATTTATAAGAATCAATTTGGACTTAGCCCAAGGCTAACCCAAGCTAGACCCAAGCCTAGCCCAACATGACCAAACTGTTTAGAGTTGAAAATTCCTTCAAATTGACATTTCAGTTGAACTCAAAACCATTTCCATCGTTCACCAAAGTTGTTCCTTGTGATCATCTACACCAAATTCAACAATAAATTGAGCCAATTTACATGGCTAACCTAGTCGAAACCCAAGTTTTGGTCATTTGCACCCAGTTGGACCCATACACTAAATGTGACCTAACCACCTTAAAGCCACCAAATTAACTCCACCACAGCCATTAGTTGTACTTAGTGACCAGCCATGGACCAAAGGTCCCCCAAATTAAGGGATCTTATTTCCAAAAATGCACATGCTTAAGATATCTTTGCCAAATCCAAACACATTTGCATTAAATTGCTGTGCTGGATTCCTCTGGGTTCACCTCACCCAAATCAAACTTAGAGGCCAGCTCATCCAAATCAAACTATGGAGCTCCTTTGCCCTCCACCTAAGCACCACAATGCACCAAAACTTATGCCCTGAGAGCCACCCCATGGCCATTTTTATAAAAACTCACCTCCCACGGCCATGGGGGTGTGCTGAAAACTTCTGAGAGAGGCCTCTCCAAACTTCACACAGAGCTTCCCTAAGATCCCCTCAGTGCATTCCAACCATTTTCCCTCACCCATTCCCATTGCCCGAGTGCAATTTTGAGCTTGAAACCCCGCCAGAAACCAGGACAGAACCCAATACACCTCCACACTCCACCAAACTTTAATTACTTGTGCCTACACCTTCACAAGAGTGATAGAAGCCAAAGCCCCATCAAATCCCCCTTCCACAGAGCCTCTACCATAGCTTTAGACCAACACATGAAATCGAGCTTGGTTGAATTCATACCTAGGCCTTATACCAAGACCAGGGACTCAATCCCTAGCCTCCTTGGACCACAAAAACGTGCCGAGCATCTCTGATCGAAGCCTCCCTTCTTAGAGCAAAGGTATAAAACTCCTCCTCCTCCCGAGCTTATTTTGAATCTCCATTTACTTAAGCTTGATTTCATGGTACCTTAGCCGTATGGATGTGTTCGTCTCACTTAGACGAGTCCATAAGATCAAACCCAAAGTGATTTGGTTGAGTCTAGGACGAGATCTTAAGGTTTTAGTCTAGACGGGCACGAGATCATTCTATCGGGGATGATGATGGGGAGCCATTTGATCAAGCGTGTATCAAATGGATGGGGGAGATCAAGCCGGACAACGCTTCAGGACATAAACAGCAGGCCGAGTCAACAGCTCTGTGGACGGTGGTGTCCAACCAGAGTGCGCCACACATGCATTCGGAGCCGTCGTAGGTTAAGGTAGCACGCGCTCTTTAAATAGATAAATAGGACATTTTACTATTTATTTAAATACCCCTAACTTAGAAAATCCATAACTTTGTGTAGAAAAATCACAAAAATAAATTAAAAATACCCTCTTGCTCACTAAATAAAGGACAATAATGTGGAATAATTTTCAAGTTCATTTGCTGCATAAAATAATTTTAATTAATTAAATACTATTTGAAATTATTTGATTCTCCATGCATATTGACACATCACCTTGGCTTGAAATTTTGACATATTGTAGCTTCATGTAAGGAGGAACATTCTCTGATTTTTCCAAAGTCATATGGGGTTCCTATACAGAGACCCATATTTTTCAAGTTTTTTCAAATTATTTCCTTAAAATAATCATGGAAATTATCATATTGATTATAAAATCCTAAGAAAATTTTGGAAGGTCTACCTTGACTAGAGAAACCTTTGAAAATAATTTCATGGGTCAAGTCATTTAAAATGTCCTTAAATTTTACAAACACTAAATCACTAAGATAATTAATTTTGGAAAATTTAAACATATAAATGACTTGATTTTTTATCTTCACTATGATTATGATCCATAGAACTCATCATAAAAATTTCAAAATATTTTGAGTTAATTTGACAACTTAAATTGATTTTTAAAGATAAATACCTCTCTTGACATTTAAATGATTTTTAAAAATCAAAACATAACTCAAAAAATTTGTGAAACTTAGGTTTTTATGTTCTCTGTGATCAGGGGTATTTTCTAAAAATAAAATGATATTTAAGATAAAAATATGATTTTTAG
>NEWO01000279.1:912665-955351 GCA_003013225.1 Phalaenopsis aphrodite | reverse complement strand
AAAATTCACCGCCATAACATTCAAAATATAAGACAACTAAAAATTTAATCACAAACACCACATAAAACTACAATTGCAACTAAATTAAGACGTCTCTATTGGATGATCGGGAATCCCTCGGAGGAGGTAACCTACGATTGCTAACGAGGCTTCCCACGGTTTAAATGAAATTATGGAACTCATTTAGTTGGGTTTTGTAAGTTCATTTGGACTAAGTGAATCTAATAGAAAATAGTGGTGCTGGAACGAGGGAACTGTAGGATCCTAATCAGTATCGCTCTAATCAACTTTAACATGCCCGCATAAAATTTAAAGTACTTCAACCATAGGGCCACCTGATTTGATGTTATAACTTGACACTCTAGATAACTCAAAGTCATCGTGGCAGGAGCTTGGAGCTAGCTTGGTGGGCAGCACGGCCATCTTCAACAATAAAACCTGTCTTCCCCAGCTAAACCAATCTTCCTTCCTTATACCTAAACAACAAAGTCATAGGAACTCGAGGTTGCTTGCTTACGCAACGTAAATCCTCACCTTATCTTTAGGCCTTTGAATAGCCCTGCTACACAATATAAGCCCTAACTCATCTTAGGATTCGGAGGTTGTCTTTTGTCACGACCTAAATCCTTACATCTTCCAGGCTATTTGTGTGATCATTTTACACAAATGTAAGCCCTAACTAATAAAATTGGCAGGATGAAACACCTAAATATTTCTACTCAAAACTGAAGCCAAACATTAGGATAGCTTGGGAAGTCACCGAGGTTCTCCTCTGGATCCATGACATCCCTTATTCCTTCTTCCTTTAGATTCTACAATAAAAAATGTTCCAAATTTGAACCAATCCCGTTGCACACCTCTATGTCCAATTTCGTTCAAGAGTCCCACCCTTTGAAATTCCTTGAAGATAATTTTTCTTGATTTCTATCGAGAGTTTTCTTAGGTGACTTTGATCATTTAAGATGTAATTAACTATAGGGGCTTGCCCTTATAGAAAGCATGTCCGAGCTCAGCTTAATGTAAACTCTATTTATTCCTTTATATTAAAAAGGGGAACTTGTCGACAAATAAAAAGGTTTAGCAAACCAAACAGACGTCATACTTTCCTTAGTTTATTTGAACGAGCCTCATCCTCAATTCTTGTGTTTATCCTTCGGGATAGATACAAGATTTGAGGTACAATGCTCTTTTATTTTAAACTATGAAAAATATGGGGTCAGTTTCATTTCATACTTCAACGTCCTTCCAAAGAGGGCGACGGGATTTCAATTCCGGTGACCGATAGTTTCTTACGGCAACCCCACAAACCAACACGAAATAACGCCGACAAAATAAGGATTAAATGTTTAGAATCAATATCAGGAGAGAGTTGGAAGTTAAGGACCGACCTTGAAATGAGTGAATCAAAAGTTAAAGACTGATTTTGAAATGAGAAATGAAATTTGATGATCAAACTCAAAAAAAAGTGTCAGAACATAACGACCAACCTCAAAAAGAGTAAATCAAAAGTTAAGGACTGATTCTGAAATGAGAATTGACTGTTAATGATCAATCTCAAAAAAGAGTGTCGGAAGGTAAGGACCAACCTCAAAAAGGAGTGAATCAGAAGTTAAAGACTGATTTATAAAATGAGAATTGAAAGTTGATGATCAATCTCAAAAGAGAGTATCGGAAGGTAAGGACCGACCTTAAAAAGGGCGAATCAAAAGTTAAGGGCTGATTCTGAAATAAGAATTAAAAGTTGATGATCAATCTCAAAAGAGAGTGTCAGAAGGTAAGGACTAACCTCAAAGGAGTGAATTAGAAGTTAAGGACTGATTCAAAAATGAGAATTGAAAGTTAATGATCAATCTTAAAAGATAGTGTTAGAAGATAAGGACCGACCTCAAAAAGGAGTGAATCAAAAGTTAAGGACGGATTCTAAAATGAGAATTGAAAGTTGATGATCAATCTCAAATGAGAGTGTAGGAAGGTAACGACTGACCTCAAAAGGAGTGAATCAGAAGTTAAGGTCTAATTCTAAAATGAAAATTGAAAGTTAATGATCAACCTCAAAAGAGAGTGTCGGAAGGTAAGGACCGACCTCAAAAGGAGCAAATCAGAAGTTAAAGACTAATTCTGAAATGAGAATTGAAAGTTAATGATCAATCTCAAAAAAAAGTGTCAGAAGTTAAGGAACGATCTCAAATGGAGCGAATTAGAAATTAGGGACTGATTCTAAAATGAGAATTGAAAGTTGATGATCAATCTCAAAACAGAGTGTCGGAAGGTAAGGATAGACCTCAAAGGAGTGAATTAGAAATTAAGGACTAAATAAAAACTAAGAATTGAAAGTTAATGATCAATCTCAAAAGAGAGTGTCTAAAGGTAAAGACTGACCTTAAAAGGAGTGAATCAGAAGTTAAGGACTGATTCTGAAATCAGAATTAAAATTTAATGATCAAGCTAAAAAAAGAGTATCGAAAGGTAAGGAACGACCTCCAAAAGGAGTAAATCAGAAGTTAAGGACTGATTGAAAAATGAGAATTGAAAGTCAATGATCAATCTCAAAAGAGTATGTCGGAAGGTAAGGACCAGCCTTAAAGGAGTGAATCAGAAGTTAAGGACTGATTCAAACATGAGAATTAGTGGTGTTAAACCCAAAGATATGCGTCGTGTGAAAAGGTTGAGATTGTTGAAGAAGATTTGTGAAATTTTGTGAGGTTTTGTGTAGAACGTGAAACTCCGCGGGGATGTTAAGAGAGTTAGTGCAGACAAACATAGTTGTGCTGCGTGAGCAAAGAGTAAGAGACCTCGAAATCGAGAGAGTCAACTCAACAGATTTATTTTCTTTTCTTGATGTTTTTATCATGTTTAATTTTGAAAATATGTTTTCAAAAATTTAATTTTAGTTGGTTGATTTTTAAAAGAGATTTATTTTGTTACTTGTTTGTTGGTTATTTTAATATTTATTTATTTATTTTATTATTGGAAAATTTAGTTGTTTTGTTCTTTGTTCATTGTAATTTTAAACCAACGTGTGGTTCGTGGTTTTTATCCATCGCACAATTGGGGCAATTGAAAAAACAAACAAATTTCTGAAAGAAACTTCATTAATCTACTCCAATAAATGTTATATGCCAATTGTAGGCTAACACCTCAAAAAGTACAATATGTTAACTGCAACAAAGTACATCCAAAATATCTCACGCCAAGTACATATTATAGGATGAATATCTCTGATATATATATATATATATATATATATATATCATATTTGCTGTAATGTAGTAAGGCAAAAAAAATCCTTTGACTATCTGTTCCTATTGTGACGAGCTCCTGATCGAGCAGACCCTCAAAGCCATTCTTCAGGAAAGAGTTCCCTTTGCATGTACTTAGAGGTACAACCCTCTCATAGCTCATATGGTAGTAGCTTCTCTAGCTCTGGATCTGGCAGAAATCCATGCGGTATTATGCTATCGTCCATCCGTCGGAAGGTCATAGGCACCCTACGATGTCATACTCCTGGAATAAAGTGCATGGCGATGTCTGGTCCGTTGCCTTTGAGAATAAGTACTGAGCCAACTGGTAGGGGAATCTCCACAGACCCTCTAAACTCACAAGGGCCAATGATGTCAATTTCTTTCTCAAAGAAGATGTTGCTTTTACTCATAAATGAGACCATGCAGAAAGATCTCACGAAGTCATGGTGGTTTATATATGGAGGAATGCAATCACTCTCGTTATAGATGTTGATAATGCAACTGTTAGGAATGCAGTTAGCGGGCAGTATACCACATATGGCCATTCTTTTATTCATCCAATTTATCATTAGTGGTGGTGGATCGACCTGATCATGTCGGAGAATCTCAGGCGGATTCCCTTGTCTATCATTTGTAAAGTTATAAAAGTAGCCACTCTGGATAATAAGTCTCCCATTTCCTCTCATCCATTTCCTTGGCTCAGAATAGGTTCTTTCCATGAGCAAGCCTACTCGACCTCTATTCCTTAGGTCAAAAATGCAATCAAGAATATTTTTTTCATCACTCTCGGAGAAGACCCTCGTGTAAAATTCCAATCGTTCTAGTATGCTGATGAACCTCCCTTGTACCTCTTCGTAGAATTCAAAATTTCTTTTGTTCACTTTGCTTATTTTGTAATATTCTTTTGTGCTTATGATTGGTGGATGTCGTGGAAGTTCACTTGTTTCAATAGCGGTGATAACCTAAGCTGGTGCTGACTCTATCTCTAACGGAGTGTATGATCCTGCATCTGATGGGATGTATGACCCTGTACCCCTCGAAACATATGGCCCTGCCTCTATCAGATAATTCACTGTCTGAGATCCATCATCTGTAGAGGCATACTCCTCTAAGATACATAGTGTTGTAGTTGCAAGAGATTGAAGTCCGGGAATTCCACGAATGCCCCTGTAGCCGACGATCGTGCAGGTATCTCAGCATTGTAAGTAGGGCAACCTGTGTAAAGAACATCTGAAGCTAGTGGTATTTCTGGCTCTATAACAAACCTAGATTCATCAACTGTGGCAAGCAAGCTTGAAGAAGTTTCTCTCATGCTTGTGTCCTAAATGTTCCCCTCAGGAGTAGGGATGAGTAATTTTTCTGTCACTTTTTGGCATCTTTTCTCCAATTGTTAAAAAGCCCTTTGCTTTCGGGGACTAGCATTTCTGCGCTGTGTTCTTCGTAGCAGAGCTTCTGGCAACATTTCATTATCAACAGTGAAATAGCCCCCAATTGATGTAGCTATCATGGATGGTAGATGGCTGGGCCTCTCCATTGTGTCCTGTTGTACCATCATGTTCTTTCCTTTCAGTGACGCACTGTCTTTGGTGGTCAACATTAGCAGTGAGGACAACCCTTCCTTTTCACGTCGGCTGACGACATTCATTAAAGGCCCCTCATAATCTGTGCTGGCTTGGTTAAATTCCTTGTCAAAATCTATAGTGTTGCTCTGCGGCACAATTTCTTCATTTAGTGTGAGATTCCAGTCATCTATGAAGGCAAAGATCAGCCACTGATCTGACATTTCTTTGCAGATGACAGGAAAAATGTCCGTGGGCTAAAACTTAGTGTGAACAAGAATAAAACAAAGTATTTATTAAATTTTTTTTTTATTTATTTTGGTGAAGAGATCATTTATTTATGTGTGAAATTTGTATAATTTAGTAGAATATTAAGTTCAAAGGTGGAAAAGAGAGAATTTGAAGTGTAATTCTTTTCAAAGTTTTTCATTATATTGAGGTTAATCTTGTTACAAAAATTTTGTACCCGAACACAGACTTCTAGCCACATAGATAACCCCAAAACAGTCGAAATTTCAAAATTTCAAAATAAGTGGCGACAAGCAACATCAGGTTGCATAGTATATCTTCAAATATTGTCCTTTGGTAGACCTATTCAATGACTAGTAGGTCATTCACCCCAGAAGTCTTCTAACAAGTAGGCTCCTCCTATGTAGACCTATTCAATGACAAATGGTCTCTCCCAAGACGGCTCAAATTTTCCACCTTTCATGCGGCATGCAAGAATAGGTCTTTTGAGCACAAGATCAAGGTCACCAATTTTGAATGTCCTTTAGTGGCCAATTTGTCATGAGCTTGTACCATCTTTGTCAGGTAATGTTTTAAATATTGTTGTGCTTCAAGTCGTTTTCCTTCAAGACTCTCTAGTTCTTCAGGTATGAGATTCACACTTTCTTCTGTTGTGAGTTGGGTGGTGACTGCGACTCATAGAGACGGCGTCTAAACTTCTAATGGTAGCACGACCTCAGACCTGTACACGAGCATGTAGGATGTACACTGAGTGGGAGTCCTGAACATCGTCCGGTAGGTCCACAAGGCTTCTAATAATTTCTTGTGCCAATCTCTTTTTTTTCATCTAACGTTTACTTTAAAATATGGCCTCAGACGTGTTGTGTTGTAACCTCTCGTAACGGAACTACCTCTGCCAATTTGGAGAAGTAATATGTAGTAGAAAGTATAAAACTATGTTTTATAGAGGATGGAGGGTCTATCAGACCTATTATTTCCCTGCTCCAACACTCGAAAGGCCACGAGGCAAAGGTTGGGTGTAACACATTAGGTTGGTGTACAACCACTCAGTGCACCTGACATTGGTGCACTTTTGGTTGTATTCATGCAGGCCGACATCATCGGTGACCAATGATGTCCGAGTCTTTTAATCTTCATTTTCATTTTTGGCCCTGATTGGTGAGCACCAAACAATCTGACATGTACTTCTTTAACAATTTTTTGTGCCTCGGCTTTGCTTAGACGCCTCAACCACATATGTTCGAATGATCTCCTGTAGAAGACATTACCAACTAAGGCGTATGACATAGCCCTTTTTGTAATGTGATGTGCTTCAGACTTGTCCTTTGGTAGCTTTCAAGTATGAAAATATTCTATTAATGGGTTGCACCAATCTTTGTTGATATCAGCAACTGCATTTATCTCTACTTCTTTTCCAAGCTTGTGTAAAATTTTGAGGATGATTCATGACAAAAATTATCTTCCTTGTACTATGATTTCAATGGAATCCTCCGGGCGACACGCCAGCTCCCTAGCAAGTTTTGCTAGAGCCCCGAGATGGGCATTATCACTGCTATGAATCTGATAGAAAGTCACATTGGGGATCTGTTCTAATAGTTTGATCGTGTACTGATTGTATTCCATTAATCATGGTTTTAGAATCCCTTATTGTCCGGTAACTTTTTGAATGATGAGTTGTAAGTCGCTATAAATGGCAATGTCTGTTATATCCATTGAGATTGCCAACTCCAATCCGGTGATTAAAGCTTCATATTTTGCTTCATTGTTGGTGCACTGATCTATCAAGTGGTATGAAAACCTCAACATACCCTTATTTGGCGTGATAAAGATCAAACAGATTCTTGCTTTTCCTGGTATAACTGTGCCTAATCCTTTTGTCTTTCATGGCTGATGAAGCATCGTCGAAGTAAATTTCTTAGCGTTGTGCACTGAAGAATTCCATTTGTAGTATTTACTCATCTAGTAACTAATCATTGAGAGGGGACCCAGTAGATAGTAGGTGTGTAGCAAAAAAGTTTGCTAGAATCTATCCCTTGATATCACAGAGGGGAACAAAAGTTATATTAAATTTCAATAAGATCAGTGAGCATCTTGCTAGACGTCCAGAGAGTGTTGGTTTGGTCATCAAATATTACAACAGATTAACTTTAGAGATTAGGGTAATCTTAAGAGAGAGCATGTAATTTTTAAGTTTTTTGGCGGTAAAAATTAAAGCTAGACAGTGCTTCTCCATAGGTGGATACCTTTCTTCCATTGGTATCAGACAACAACTCAAGTAGTAGAGTGCATTTTCCTTACCCTCATCATTGACTTGGGCTAAGAGGGCTCCAAGACAGTCATCTAAGGTCACAGTATAAAGTATCATCGGTTTCCTTGGGATAGGGGCTACCGAAATAGGAGGTGTTGTTAACTATTTTTTAACGTCCTTAAAAGCCTACTAGCATTTCTCTTCCTAAATGAATTTGACATCCTTTTTAATTAATGCCGAGAAGTGATGACACCTACCATAGAGATTAGAAATAAAGTGTCTCAGATATTCCAACTTCCCATGGAAGGAATGTAGTTGTTTCAAGGTTTTAGGAGGAGACATTTCCAAGATAGCTTTAATCTTATCCAGGTCGATCTCGATTCCCAGATGACGGACAACGAACCCTAGAAATTTCTTAGAGGTAACATCGAAAGCGTATTTTAAGGGATTCATTTTAAGTTCGTATCGTCGTAATAGTTTGAACACGATCCTTAAATCATACAAATGGTTTATTTTTTGTTTACTTTTGATGACCAAATCATCCACATTGCATACACTTGATTGTGAAAGAGAACATAAAAAATTTTTGTCATTGCACGTTGGTATGTTGCTCTGGCATTCTTCAACCCAAACGACATCACTGTGTAGCAGAAAATTCCAATCGGTGTTCTGAAGACTGTAAGTGTTGCATCATCGGGAGCCATCTTGATTTGATTGTATCTCGATGATCCATCCATGAAGGAGAAAATCTCATATTTTGAAGTGATATCCACCATCATTTCTGGTATTGATAGTGGAAACATGTCTTTTAGACATGCCTTGTTCAAATCTCTGAAGTCAACGTACACAAGAATTTGTCCATTTTCCTTTTTGATAGGTACAATGTTAGCCAACCACATGGGGTGTTGCTCTTCTTTTGCAAAATTAGCGTCTATTAATTTCTTTACCTCCGTGATGACTTGTTGCTCTATTTCGAGGCACATTCTTCTTGGAGCTTGTTTTACCAGGGTTATTTTCTCATCCACATGGAGTTTATGAACTGCAACCTCTACTGACAGTCTTGACATTTCATCAGAACTCCATGCGGAGTAATCTTTGAATTGTGTTAACAATTTGATCAATTGTAGAGATTCTTCGTCTTTTAGTAGAGAACTTATAAATGTAGGTCGGGGTTGTTCTTCAGTCCCAAGGTTGATTTCCTTTAACTCATCAACCGTTGATTTAATTTCCCCCTTAAATTATGGCGGAGCTTTTTCTATTAGCTAATCAGTAGAGCCATTTTCTATATCGAGGCAATCCTCTTCCGATTCACTAGTCACAACCATGCAAAATTTTGAATCATCAACTGGTCCAACTGTACCAAATCCGAGACCCTCTTTTGAGTTCGGAGTTCGACTTTTAACCCTCCAAAATTTTTTAAAAAGTTGTAATGATTTTTTGGTATTTGTTTTGGTAAGTGTCCCTGTTGAATTAACTTTTGTACATAAGGCGAAAAGTAAACAAAAGGCAATTTCTTTAACTCATTAGGATCATCATCCAAGTTTACATGATTTTCAAGATTGGTAGAAATAGAAGCACGATAAAATTTGATCTGCTTAGAACAACCACTACAGAGTTCGTTGACCTCTAAACTCTCGACCTTTTGAGGGAGGATCAGAGCAAGGGTCATAGCATTTAAATAGTGATTTATTCATTCATACATTGTCTCATAATCTCTTTTCTCGACCACTTCTAAGGATATGTAGAATTGAGGTTTCTTCTATTTTATCTTTATTATTTCATCTTCAGAATTGTCCTCATCACCAATGTTGAAGGTTGGCCTAGTCCATTTCACGATTAAGTTGGTTCTTCCCCGTCCATTTTCCTAGCCTCAACCTCTAGTGCGTGAACTAAAATAACCTCCACCAATTTGTTGCAAAAGATTGGTGGAGGATTGCTAAAGTGGAGTTGAATGGCCCTACCATTGCACTTCTTCTAAAGCTTTACTTTTGTTTGTCACAGTTTCACGAGAGAAAATAGTTTTCTTTGGAGGTGCGCAGTAGGCAGCAACTTCATGAATGCCCACTTAATGAACTGAGACCGGTTGTAGATCTCCCTTGATGCAATGCTCTTGTATTTCTTTGTATTCCTTGATGCATTTATGTAAAAATGACAGAAACATGTTGTGTTCACGAATCCATGGTTGACCCAGTAGAGTATTGAAAGAGGTCTCGACGTCGATGATATGAAACTTGGCGGTTGTTGCTAGTTCTCCAACCTTCATAAACAATGTAATCGATCCAAGGGCTCCTTCTCCCTTTTGGTTAAATCCTCTTAACATCATTTTATCGATCGTAGGATCTTGAGCTTAGATGTCCAAATAGGTCAGTGTTCGTAGACTCATCAAGTTGAGAGATGATCCAGGATCTAGTAAAACTCTGAACAACAAAAATCTGTCGATGTTAACGGAGATCTAGAGTGGTTGGTTATGGTCGGCGGTACCAAGCAACAAATTTTCATCTATGAAGGTTACCCCATGCTATTCTTTCAATTAACAAACTTCATCCGAGGATATGCTGGGCAACTAAGTTAAGAAAATCTCTGGGTCAAGCAAAGGTTGTAACCAAAGCTTCTCTTATCTCCTTTGATTGTATCAGAGAGTCGACAACTTCCTAAGATGAGCTAGCACATTGTAATCCACTTTATGTGGTCCTCCAATTTTCACTTGGTTGTGTGGTTCTTCCATTGGTGGAGGTGGAGGTATTTCTTCTCGAGTTACTTTTTATCCAGTGGAGCTATTCTCGAGGGTATTACTCTCTTACTCCATAAGTTTATTTCTGCAATTTCTTCTTCTTATGATATCATTATTGAATCTTCTGGTGTTTATTTTTTATCGTAAAGATCTAAGTTGATGGCAAGCGATGCACTGTGGTGTTTGAGAATTGGTTCCTCACTTCCGGTGCTGTCATAGCTGGTATGGTTGATGTCTTCTTTGGTCTTGACAACGAGTTTGTTGGACTCAAGAATGATTTGAGGATCATTGTGAGAATCAAGATTGAGGCTAAATTGGTCATTATCAATTACTTCATCACTAAAAACAGTTAAAACGTAGCCAAAATCACGATCATTGTATTCATAAGACCCCGGAGAGGCAAGAAGATAATCATACAAAGTCAGGGGTTCGAAGATTTTCTTTCCCAAATCTGAGACAACCAATTTAGTAGAGGCAGCCCCTATCCTACCCCCCATGCTATCAATCTTTATAGTGGTAGTGTTCTTTGTTTTCTTTGTTGTTGATGACGACGGCTCTTGTGGCGAAATCTTCATCTTAGGCATGGTAGGAAGAAGACTCTGAAGAGAGGCTCGTTTTGATGCATTCTGAATTTGATTTAATTTGTTCTTGGACAATTTTCTCTAAAATTCATTCCATTCATCTCTTTTGATATATGCAGAAGATTATTTTGATGAATTTTGTATTTGGTTCTTGAGCTCATCCTAAGTTATACTCCATCCTTCTTCTCAAGTATATGGATTAATTGGAGAAATTGGCTCGGTCAAAATCATATTTATGGAACCTTTTTCTGGTTCTCTTAAATATTCTTTCGGGATTGTTATATTTCCTTCTTTGACATTTTTTTCGAGCCAATCCTTAATGATAAAACAATCTTCTATAGTGTGTCCCAACAATTTGTGGTACGGGCAATAATTTGGTTCATCTCTCTTATCAACTTCTTCGGGCTTCTTTGGATCTAGTAGTCTAAACTCATGCTTCTTCATCAGAATTTTGAACATTTTAGACACGGCTTCATCTTTGAAAGAATACTCCATTTTTTGTTGTTCTGCCAGAGATATTCTCTTATTCTTTGTTCGAGATGATCCTTCTTGAGGCGGTCAGTGGTTAGACTAGCTATTCTGTTTCTAAGCTTGCTATGATGAAGATTGGCAAGGATTTTCAGCATATATCTTCATTGGTTGTTTTCCCTTGTCGACAGTTACTACTGTTCTCGACTTTTTTTCAAACACTCTGGTTGTCTTGAACTTTTCGTGTGAATTCATATGTTTGATTTCTTCTTGAAGACTGATAGCCTTACTAAGTAGCTTCTAGAAGGATTTGATCGTGAGTCCCTTGATCATGAAAGCTTCTGACCCATGAATTCTTTTGAGTAAAATCTCAATTATGTGATGTTTCTGTAGCTGAGGTTCACACTTCATGCTAAGGTTTCTCCATCTCAAGATGTAATCCACCAATGTCTCGTTGGGCTTTTGTTTGTCCATCATGAGCTCTCCTATAGAGCATGATGTTGTGCTCCGACAAATTTTTTTACAAATAATTTTTCCATCTCGGTAAAGGTTTTCATTGATCTCCTGGGCAAATCGACATACCAATAGAAGGCGATCCCTGACAAGTTGTTGATGAATTGTTCAAAGAGTAGAACTTCACTATTTCTCATGTTGCAACAACTGGCTCGAAACTGTTTTATATGTTGTCTGGGATTTCTAGTCCCATATAATTTCTTAAATTTTGGGGCCACCAAACCCTTAGGGAAGTGTACAACTTCGAATTCCTTCAGATATGGTCTATACTTTAGAATCAATGCACTGCCCTTAGATTGGGTTAAGGCCTCCCAAACTTGCTCGACCATTTTCTTATATTCTTTCTCTGGTATGGCATTTGATGGAGAATCCTTCTTTGGTCGTTAATCTCTTTTTGCTGAGGCAACTTTTCCTCTTTCATCCATTATATGTATGATTTTTGGTTGGTTGATCTCCAAAGAGGTTAGTTGAGGTGCTTGTGATTGCCCCTGAATGGTGGCCATGGCGGTCATGACGGCAGCCATCTCTTCTACCCTTTTCTCCATTTGGTTGACTTGCTCATCCCTTAGGAGAATAGCCCTAATAAGCTCATCTACAATGTTCTCTTCGATGAGAAGTTGAGCCTTCCACGCATATGCAGCGGCTCTAGTTTTGATAACATGGACATCCATGAAATCTTGTTTGAGGTAATCATTATAGTCAAAATCTTCATCAACATCATTAATGGAGACTCCGTACTTTTGAGCCAACTCAAAAATATCGACTCTAAGCTTTTCAACTTTTTCTTTGATCATTGATTATGGAGGACCCTATTGGACCTCCTCCTCTTGCTCTTCCATCTCACTGACAATTGCTGCGATGATGCCAGATACTTCAAACCCTGGATTAATTCTGTAATCTTGTCTTACAAACTTGCTGGATCAAATTCGACCTTATGTATTCACAGCTTCTTCTTTGATGGCGATGTCCCAGAACGGGATGTCCTACCAGAACATCAGGATGTCGAGGAGAAGTATGCTCCCCATGGTGCAGACCAGTTACGATATTAAATAATTTCTTTTTTTTTGAAAGTTTTGGAATGTATTTGTGGTGTGTGCTTGGTAGAATTTTTGGTCCCAGTCTTGACTTAACTGGTCGATGGCTTCTGGTCCTGGTAGTGGCGGAATTTGTGGTGACAATAGTGGTACCAGCTCTGCTGCCTAAGCGGAACCAGACGTGAATACGAGCAGACAAATCTTCAATTAACCTTTGAGGTCGTTTGACAGACTTGATGTCCTTTAAAATTTCTTTCTTCATACGAGGGGAATTTTTATGCCCTAATCGTTTAAGTAATTTATTGACTGAACAACCTTTTTTTGCGGATAGCCTCTGAAAAATTGAATTGACTTGGGTGATAGGAGTAGATTTTTTTTTCTCCTCAACATGTCCATGAAGAGATGGTAATGCAGCGGAAATTTTTTGAATACTCCTGTATCCATTGATATCCATTAAAGGATGGAATCTACTTCCTTACAGAAGTGGATATACTTTCGGTAATTCTAACTCCTCTTGGTGAGGCTTTTCCTCGATAGGTATTTCTTTAAGAGTCTGAGCTTTGGTAGCCTTCCAAACTCTTCTGTTGTGATTTATCTTCTGAGTTTACGTTAGTGGTGCAGTTCCTAAACTCGATTCGATTTTGAATACTGGTGGCAGGACAGCCAATCCCTCAGTAGGATCTTCAATGATCATTTCTTCTTTCCCCTTAGCAGCAGTGGGGACAGTAGGCTTGGTATGTTCCATAGTGGAAACAGTGGTCTTGGCCGTCTTATGTGAAGGGAAGTCATGAAGACACTTTAGGCTGAACTCAGTAGATGAATCCAAAATTTCTGGAGCGGTGACTTTCACCATGACGAACAGGGCCTTCCCGAGGATGACCTCGAGGTCTTCAAATCCGGCTCTGAACATAATGGTATAAGTAACGTTGTGGAATTCATGGCTCATCGACATGTTGCAAGAAAAAGTCAGTGTTGGGTAGGGAATTTCAGTTGCTTTAAAATAGAAAGCTCTAGGGTTAGTTATATGGCCAAAACCTTGTAATCATTGTGCAAGCACTAAAAATTAACATAGGTTGATCTTTAGACCGTGTAAGTCTTAGTTTGTGGGAATTTAAAAATGTTTAGAAAATAGGTAATTTAAAAGTAGAAAAGTTTAATTAATTTTGAAGTGTGCCTGACACAACACTATTCAATTTAATTTGCAAAATATCAAACCAAACTTGGAAGGGAGATGTGAAGTGTTTTGGATCCAGTGCATGACCCATTTAGCGACACAAAATGCCCAGGTAGAATTAGTCCACCAACACACCTATTGGGGGTCAGACCCCACATGAAGATTAAAAGAGTCCTTAATTGCCTCATGAACCCCTCTAATCAAAGGTGATTGAATAGACAACCCTGAAGTCCAAGGAGTTGGCTATACTTTCCTAAGACATAAATGGGTAAAGTATGCCAACATAAGAAGAGTAATTTGGTCCAGGAGGGACATGGACACACTAACAATGTGTGAAGATAAAAATGAGGTGAAGATTTATGTTACATATTGTACAGCAGAGTTGTACAAAAGCCTAAAGATGAGGTGAGGATTTAAGTTGCATAAGTAGAAAACCTCGAAATCTTATAGCTTGGTTGTTTAATTTTAAGGAAGTAATTGTTTAAATGGAGAAGACAGGTTTTACTATTGAAGATGGTCGTGCTGCCCACCATACTAGCTCCAAGCTCCTCGTCGTGGTAAGTCTAAGTTTTCTAGGGTGTCAAGTTATGATGTCAAATCAGATAAGGCCCTATGATTGAACATCTTTAAATGTTATGAACGATGTTAAAGTTGATTAGAGCGACAACGGTTAGGATCCTATGGTTCCCTCATTCTGGTACCACTATTTTCTATTGGATTAACTTAGTCCAAATGAATTTACTAAACTCAACCTAATGAGTTCCATACTTTCTTTTAGATCGTGGCAAGCCTCGTTAGAAACCGTAGGTTACCTCCTCCGAGGGATTCCCGATCATCCGATAGAGATGTCTTAATTTAGTTGTAGTTGTGTTTTTGTGTGACGTTTGTGATTAAATTTTGAGTTGTCTTATATTTTGGACGTTGTGGCAGTGAATTTGTATTTTGGTTGATTTTAGTTTTGATTTTGGTTTTGGTTTTCTGGCTATCCTGTCAGTTGCATGCACGGTGTCGTTGTTGTTTAGCATGCAAGTTTGTGTTTTGTTCGTTCATGTAGGTAAGTAAGCACAGTGTGGAAAGCTTAAGAAAAGAAAATGTTGTAAACTATAAAAGTATACCTGGCGAGCCTTCTCGTTCCACCACCTGAAACTCAAAATGCATGTTAGATCATTTTATGTAAAGTTGAAAAGTAAGGTTTTGGTTACCTACCTAAACCTAGGTCATATCTTGGTGTGTCCTTATTAGTTTGATTGAGGATGATTTTTGTTTAGTAGACGTCCGAGGTATCCAACAATATGGAGAAAGAAGAAGGTCCATGCTTCCCTCTTAGAGCCTGGGTGAGAAGTCTCGAGCTCTTTTAAACTTATTATGTTGCTTAATAACCCGTCCTGTCAATACCTTTGATGCTCAATGAATATTGATGTTTCAATTATCCATAAGAGTAGGGTAATTATCACTTATAATTTAATTTGAGGATTATGTAGGTGAAGACCCTTAAAGGGGCAAGTTAAATTTATCAAGACACTTAGCCAACTTTTTGATTTGGGCTTGAATTGTTTTAAAAATGTTCAATTTTTAATTTTGTTCACTTTTCTAATCCTCATTTAACCAAATTTGATTTCGCCTAGGTCACTACTAAGCCCTTTAGGCTTTTGATAGATGTATTGGTTATTTTGAAAGAAGTTAATTTCTTAAGTGATAATAATTATTCATTTTCAAAACACTTAAATGTCATTTGAACATCAAGTAGTGGTATTAAATTAGTGAGTTATTAACTTCCAAAGTCATATCCCTAAGTTTAAGATCATTTAATTTAATAGACTTCCAAATTTTAATAATTTAAGGAATTACAAATTTATCCCTTGATTATGAAATAATGAGGTTGGTTTCTACCAATTAATCCTCTTGTGTTTCAATCATCCAAATAAGTTAGTTAAAATCAGAGGTTACCCTTTTCCCTTCTTGAATTAAGCCTAAATGTTAATTAAAGCCAAACCAAAATTACACTTTTGCCCTGAAGGCCCTATCACTTCATAATTTGTCAAGTATAATTCAAATGGCTTTGGAATTTTCATCCCACTTCACTCATGGGTCAATTAAGACAACAGAGGAGATGTGATTTTACAAAATTCAATTTAATTTACATATTTATTTTAATGCAAAAATAGGATTTTTTAAAGAAAATTCCATAACATGATAAATACAAAGCCTAATGCCTTGAGATTTTTACTAGAGATAGACTTAGACTAGAGAAGCACTGGGCCAAATTCCTTGATTTATTGTAATAAGAATTATTTTAAGTTGTGGAGTATTTATTAATTATGAAATATTTTAAAAGAGAAAAATTAAATTTTATGTGTTTATTAAATTTCTGTGAGGTTAAGGAAACTAGAGAAATAAATTTCACATATTTTTTATTTTTCTTTGAATTGTTAGAATTATTTTAGGTAAAATCCATTTTTAGCCTTTAAAAAATTATTTTAAGCTTTAAAATTCAACATCATCACTAAGAAAATTAGAAAAATATTCTAATTATTCTTAAGTGCTCAGGAAATAATTTAAAACATTTCCATGAATTTTATTATTTTTATGATTTTTTTCATTTTTTAATTATTTAAATATTAAAAATAGGCTAAAAATGAAGTTTTTATTTTAATTACCATTTTATTTTTAGAAAATTCCTCTGATTACAGAGAACTCCAAAAATAATTTTTTATATTTTTTTGAGTTATATTTTAATTATTAAAAATCATTTTAGTGTTAAAAATAACATTTAACTTGAAATTTCTATTCGAGTTATTAAATGAGCTCCAAATGTTTTGAAATTTTTATGGGGAGTTCTCAAAATTATAAATCACAGTAAAGATTAAAAATTAAGTCTTTTAGATTTTTGTGTTTCCCAAAATTAATTTCATTTATGTTTTAGGGTTGGTGGAAATTAATTGCATTCTTAATGACCAAACCCATGAACTATTTCTCGAAGGGCTCTGTGGTCATAGCAATTCTTCCATAATTTTCTTGGATTTTTCTAAGCGACATGCTTATTGCTATGATTAATTTATGCAAATAATATACTTTAACTTGGAAAATATGTATCTCTGTCTAGAGATATCCTTTGACTTTTGAAAAGTTAGAGGATGTTCCCTAAGATAAAGGCAACAACATGCCAAAATTTCAAGTCATGGTGAAATGTCTATATGCATGGAAAATTGAAAGACTCAAAACCATATTTAATAAATTAAAAATAAAATATGCATCAAACAAACATCAATATATTTCCACATTATTTTCCTCTATTCACTAAGCAAGAGAGTATTTTTATTTTATGTTGGAGATTTTTTTTCACCAAGATATAGATTTTTGAAGTTAAGGCTATTTTTTTAAATCAGAAAATAACTTATTTATCTATTTAAATGCGCCACACTAACTAGATCTTAGGGGGCTCTGAAACTCAATGAGGCGCGCTCCCATTGGACGTCGCCATCAACCTCAGCACTGACTCGATCCACGATTCATGTATGAAGGCGCTGTTCGGCTAGATCTCGTCCGTTGATGACATAAACGCACGATCGAATGGCTCCCCGTCATCGTTCCCAATGCTTTAGCCCGAGAACCATGCATTTTCAAATCTTAAGATCTCAATCATTTCTTAACTAAATTAGGTGCGATTTGTTTTTAAATGCTCGTTTACGTGTGAAAAACACATCCATATGGCAATAATGAAATTAAAATTAAGCCTAATCAAATGGAGAATCAAAATAGGCTCAGGAAGAGGGGGAGTTCAATACCTTTGCTCTAAAAAGGTAAGCTTCAACCAGAGGTGCTTGGCACATCCGTGGAGGTCTAAGTAGGCTAGGGATTAAGCCTCTTGTTGAGGTGAAAGGCCTTGGTATGAATTCGACCAAGCTCAATTTCAAGTGTCTGTCTAGAGCTATTGTAGCGGCTTTATATGAGGGGAATTTGATGAGGCTTCTTTTCTTTCACTGTATTGAAGGTGTGGGTGAGTTTAATTTAATTTCGGTGGAGTGTAGAGGTATGGAAAGCTCTATTCTCTCTCTGGAAAGGTTTTTAGCTCAAAAATTGAACTCCGACAAGGGGATTCAAGGCAACGTGGTGGTTGGGTTGCACTGAGGAGGTCTTAAAGAGGCTTTATAAGTAATTTGGAGGGCTCTCTCTGAAACATTTTTAGCAGCCCCTCCATGAGCGTGGAGGTGAGCTTTTTATAAAATGGTCTTTTATGAGGTTGTCATGGCCAATTGGGGGGGTGAAAATGCTTGCTTAGGTGGAGGGTAAAGAGGCTATAATATTTAATTTAGATGTGGTGGCCTCTAGGTTTGAATTGGGTTTGATTCCATGGGGTGGCTATCGGTTTGGAAAGTTTCCGGCCACAAGGCCGACCATCCAGGCCAGGGGAGGTGGCTAGGAGGTTAGGTGAGCCAGGGTAATATGTCACAACAATTAAATGGGTTGGTGTTTAGTTTTGGCAAAAATATCCTTAGCTTAAGAAAATATGGAATGAAATCCCTTAATTTGGGGATCCCTTTGTCCATGGCTCCTTTGGGTGGTTTTATGAGGTTTGTCTTGGTCAATATGGTCCAAATTTTGGTGCTCGTGGCCTTGCCTTGACCAATTTGACATGTCTAGGTCAATAATGGTGCATGGGCCAAAGTGGGAGCAATTGACCAAGACTTGGGTTTGCGCTAGGCTAGCCATGTTAATTAGCAAAATTGATTGATGCATTTGATGTAGATGACTTTAATGAACATTTTTAGTGAAGTATTGAAAGGATTTGGAGTTCAATTGGGGTTTCAATTTGAAGGATTTCAGAATTTTGGTGAATTTGTGCATGTTGGCCTAGACTTGGGTCTAGCTTGGGCTAGGCTTAGGCTAAGACCACGTTGATTGTTGATAATGGTCAATAGGAATGTGATGAAGAGTTTTAAACATGAATTGGTGTCAATTTTGGGGTTAAGGCAATCAATTTGGTGCAATTGGAGGCATAGCCTATTTGGAGAAAAAATTGGGGCTTTTGACTTAGGTTGAAATTAAATGAAATTGAGGCTTCACCGAGGCCAATTGAGTGGGCTATGGGTTTAATTAGGTTAGATTAGGTCATGTGGCAAAAATTGGGGCTTTGACCTAAATCAAAAAAAGGATCAAAGCATCAACCAATTAAGCTTGAATTTGATTTAAATTGGTCATATGAAAGGTGAATTTAAGTTTTAGATTGAAATTGGGGGAAATGGGGACCAATTTGATGAACATTTGAGGAGGGTTTGGGGAGATTGGGCCTTTTAAGGGTAATTTAGGGGTTTTGGACAAAGATGGTCAAATTGGCCAAATTAGGTCATGTGGTAGTTGAGAAAAATGAAATAAGGAATATTTGGACGGTTTTAGGAGTTTTTAGGATTTTTGAGAATTTTTGGAATTTTGGGCTAAGGAGGGGTATCTTAGTAATTTGGCAATTTTTAGTGATTTTGGGTAATTTGGGTTTTTTCAAAAGGTTTGAAATGATTTTTGAATAAATTTGGGTATTTTGGATAAATTTGGGAAGTTTGACCAAACTTAGGGTTTCAAGGGTATTTAGGTAACTTGGGGGAGTTTATGGGCCAAAGGCCAAGTTGGGTATCTTTGGTAAAATTGGGGAGCTAACCACCATAAATAAGTCATAGACCTATAGAAACCCCATTTGGGTCCTCTATGTACTAGTTTTAGTGATACTCTAGCCTATGGTCAGAGGGTTTAGGGGACCATCTACATGAGTCTCCCAAAGGATTAAGGGCAAGCTGAGTCAAGAAATTTTAGGCTTGGTGTATTAAGTGATTGTGAGTAAGGTGATTGCAGTGAGTACCTTAGCTCTAGACCAACACCCAACGTCAACCCTAAGGGCAAACAGTCATATGGGAACTCACCTTGAGCTCCCCCATATTGACCGCATCTATTAAGCGCTAGAGGTTAGGACCAACATGTAGAGCTTCAAGTTGAGTAAGGAGGAGTTTAGAATTTCTACTAGTGAGGGTTCCTTTTCTAGTTTTCTAGGAATAGTCAAAAGGAAAGTCCTATAGCTAGACCCTAGGCTACTAAAAAGGAAAACTTGATCTCAACCAAAAGTGAGGTCAACAATGCTCTCGATTTTGGTGTTTTCCGGCCACTAGGCTGGCAGGCAGGGCCAGGGGAGGTGGCTCGGAGGTCAGGTGAGCCAGTAGGAGGGTTAATTATAATTAACCCACAATGACAAGTGATGATGGGAAAGATTTTTGGTTAAGGCCCATAAATGGGCATAAATCTCTCAATTTAGGGATCCAATGGTCCGTAGCTCATCATGGCTGGTCAAGGGGGTTTAGCCTTGTCAATAGAGTGTACTTAGTGGCTGTGGTGTCATAAATTTGTTGGCTTAGGCATGGCTAAGTCAATTTTGGTGCAAGGGTCCGATTTGGGTCCAAATGGCTAAAAGTTGGGTTTGGGTTAGGCTAGGTAGGAATTTGAGCCCAACTAATTGATCGAAGTTGTCTAAATGATTGTTATGAAGATTGTTTATGAAGGATTGAAGTGATTTTTAGTTCAATTGGAAGCTCAATTTGAATGAATTTTGTGATCTTGGTCAATTTGGACTAGACTTAGGTCTAGATTGGGCTAAGGTTGGGTGAAGTTCAATTTTTTTTTTGAAATTGGTCTATATGAATGTCATAAAGAGTTTTCGTTATAAATTATGTGCCAATTTTGGGGTTAAGACATTAAGTTTGGTAGTATTTGGGGACATAGTTAATTTGGGGCAAATTTTGGGATTTCGGACTTGGGTTGAAATTAAGTGAAATTGAGGCTATAAAAGGCCAATTGAAGCTCAAGTTTAGTGTGTAGAAGTGTTATGAAGAGTATAGGATTCAAATCGAGGCAAATTGAGTAGGCTATGAGGTTTAATTTGGTGGGATTAAGTCATATGGCTAAAATTGTGAGTTTAACTTAGATCAAGATTGAGCTCAAAGAATTGGCCAATTAGGCTTGGATTTGGTTTATATTAGTCATTTGAAGGGTCAATTTGAGTTTAGGATTGAAATTTAGGGAAATTGGAACCAAATTTATGGACATTTGAGCTGAATTTGGGGAAATTGGGCCTTTAAAGGTAATTTTGGGGTTTTGGTCAAAATGGTCAAAATGGACCAATTGGGTTCAATTGGAGGTTCTAAATTGGTTTTGGAGTCATTTGGAGTAATTTTGGAGGTTTTGGGAAAGTTTAGGGTGCCAAGGCTATTTTTGTAATTTTGGCAATTTTAGGGGTATTTGGTAATATTGGGTAGTTTTTAGAAATTTGGGTATTTTGAAATGGTTTGAAATTGTTTTTGAAGAAATTTGGGTATTTTGAGTGAATTGAGAATTTTGGCCAAATTTAAGATTTCAAGGGCATTTTGGTAATTTGGGTGGATTTAGGGGAAAGTCCAAATTGGGTATTTTTTGTAGAATTGGGAAGCCAACCACCATATGTGAACTATGGACCAATGTAATCCCCAATTGGGTCCTCTATGTATTGGTCTTAGCTAAACCCTAGCCTAGGGCTAGTGGGTCTAGTGGACCATCTACATGAGTCTCCCAAAAGAGATAGGGGTCGAAGTCAATAATTTTGGATTTTAGGATTGTGAGTGATTATGGGTAAGAGTGAGTATACGTGAGTGAACTAGCTGCAGACCAACACTCAGAGCCAACTTTAAGATCAAACATTCCTATAGAACTCTCCTTGATATCTCCCTTACTGACCTCACCTACTAAGTGCTAGAAGTTAGGGCCAACATGTGGAACGTCAAGTTCAGCAAAGAAGAGTTTAAAATTTTTAATGGTGAGGGTTCCTTTCTAGTTTTCTAAGAATAGTCAACAGGAAAATCCTATGGCTAGATCTTAGGCAACTAGAGAGGGAAAACTAAACCTCAACTAAAAGTGAGGTCAACAAAATGTAAGCCCTAGTTACCAAAAATTTGCAGGAAGAAACATGTAAATATTTCTCCTCTAAAACAAAACCAAACCGTATGATAGCTTGGGAAGTCACCAAGGATTTCCTCAGGATCCATGCATCCCCTAGTTCTTCCTTTGGATTCCAAAAATAAAATGTTCCAAATTTGAGTCATTCCACTTTCACACCTCTTTGTCTGATCTCTTTGAAAAGCCCTATATTTTAAAATTCATGAAGACAATATCCCCTAATTTTTATCGAGAGGTTTCATGGGTGACTTCGGTTATATAAGATGTAATTAACTATAAGGGCTTGCCTTTATAGGAAACTTTCAAGAACCAACTTAATTTAAACTCTATTTAATTTTTTATATTAAATAGGAGAACTTTTCGGCTTATAATAAAATGGTTTTGCAGACCAGATAGATGCCATATATTTCTTAGTTTGTTTGATTGAGCCTCACTATCAAGTCATATGTTTATCTTTAAAGTAAGATATATAGCTTGAGGTGTAGTGTTCTTTCATCTAAAATTTGAAAGATATGGGATTAGTTTGATTTCATATTTTTCTAAACTATATATATATCCAACACCCGGGTTTCATAAATCTTTTCAAATTATGGATCAGATTCAGGTTCTAGGATAGCCTTTGGGCAAGATTTCTAAAAGGGAAATACTGCAGATCTTTGCACCCTTCTTTGGTATCCAAAAGGATGGGGGATTCCAAACTATGGACAAAACTACTGAAAATTAGAAAAAAAGCTGAGGAACTCTTCCTTTGGGAGCTAGGAGATGGGCATATCAACTCTTAGTTAGATACTTGGGTCAGCAATAAAGAGAAACTTGAGTGCCTCAACCCCAATCCCAACACTAATTGTCTAGTCAGTGATTTTTGGTCTGATAATCAGTGGAACTACAGACTACTGAACATTATTCTTTCCAGTGAACATGTGAGGTGGGTTAAGGATACTTCTATCTCATCCATTTCCAAAGACAAAATAATCACTAAACATGCTTACTCCCAGAAATTATCAGCCTACATTTACCATCATTTCTTTAATTGGAACCAGATGCCATGGGGTAAAGTCATTTGGGGTAAATTCTTAACTCCCTCTATGTCCTTCTTCTGCTGGAGACTCTGACATTCCTTACTGCCTACAGATGATATTTTAAAGACGAAAGGGCTGACAGGCTCTGCCTTCAATCTGCCCTCTTTGCTGTGCTGCTGAAGAAACCTTGGATCACCTATTTTTCTCATGTGCCCTCTCATAAGAAATTTGGTCAGGTTTAATCAAGCTCCTGAATATTAATAGTCAGAATGTAAGCTGGATTAAATTCTCTACTAGCTGGAAAGATTGACATAATAACAACCTTTGGGTGATACCATGTATTGTGGCTTAGTTCATATGGATGTACAGAAACCACAGCAAATTTGATGAGAAGTTGTCAGGGTCAAAATCTGTGATTATGAATTGTATCTCTTATATTCAGAAATTGATCAAGTTCCATCACTTCCTTAATATTATAAAGCACTAGACTCCATGAAACAATACTCCTCTTCTTCAGTCTTTCAAACTAATCCTTTGGAGTCCCGCCTACTAGTTGGTTGAAGGTCAACACTGATGGCAGCTTCTCATATGGTTGTGCTGGTATTGGGGGAATCTTCAGGAACTCTCATGGTTCTCCCATTCTAAATTTCACTGCTCCTCCTGTGGCAAAGGATGCTCTAGAGGCTGAATTCATAGCTATCTATTGGGCCATCAGAATTGCTTCTTACTGCCATGTGGGTCCTTTGATTAAAGAAACATATTCTATTAATTGCATTAAAATCCTCCTTCATGATGAAACCCCCCCTTGGAATATAACCAGATGGAACAATTTGTTAGTTGCCCTTCTACCCAGATACATGATCAATATCAATCATATTCTTAGAGAGGATAATTGTCCAGCTCATTGGCTTGCCTCCCAGGGTAGAAATACTGAGCAAACTTTTGTTGGGCTGACACTTATACCTGAATTAAAATTCCTGCTGAATGATGACAATTTGGCACTCCCCTATATCAAATGTATGTAACTGCTGTGGGAGGTAGACCCTTGGGGGAAGGTATTGAGTTACATAGTGTTAGGCTTTACTGCTGGTCCTTGTTTATAATTTCTTTTTATGTGCCCATACAGATACATGAACAACATCATGTGTTCCCCATTTCATTTTCTACTTTTGGGAGGGTATATATCTCTCCAACTCTTGTAATCCCCATTTGGTTCTTTATTAACATGTAAGAAGCCTTGTGGCTCTTTTCCTTTTATATATATATATATATATATATATATATATATATATATATATATATATATATATATATATATATATATATATATATATATANATATATATATATATATATATATATATATATATATATATATATATATATATATATATATATATATATATATATATATATATATATAATGTCTCTCCAAAGGGGCATCAGGATTTCCATTCTTACGACCGACAGCTTCCATAGGACCCACTAAACTTATGCTAATAGCTTCTAGCAACTCCGCTGGGGCTAGTGTCTCTCTCCATTTAAATTAGAGAATCTTCGCTTCATAAATCAGTAACGTGTCCATGTCCCTTATGAACAAAATTACCCTTCTTTTGTTGACATGCTTCCTCCATTTTTTTCATGGGTAAGTACAATCAAATCTTCTGTACTTCAGGATCGTCTGCAAATCACCTTTGGACTGAGAGATTCAGGAGTTCATTCGGACTTTTGTTTTTGTGTGGGGTCGGACCCCAACATGTGTGTTGGTGGACTAGTTCCGCCTGAGCATTGTGCATTATGAAGTTGGTCAGGCACTGGGTCCTAAACTTCACTATCCTTTTGAGTTTGGCTTGCTACTTTGTAAATTAAATTGAATTGTAACCTGTTACACTTGCTATTTAACCTTTCTTATTTAATTATCTAAATCCTTCTACTTTCAAACTATTTTCACTAAATTTTTAAAATCTTCACAAACTAAAAAATTAGATAAAGACTAGCCTAGTCGATAGATTGGTCTTTGCTACAAGGTGTTGGCCAAATAAGTAACCCCAATACTTTCTTTTTGAAGCTACTGCAATGGCATTCATGATGCTCACTTTTTGCTGCAATTTGCCAACTAGCTATAGTGCTTGCAATGTCGTTCCCCCCATCAATTTTGGAACTGGATTCAATGAAGGTGAAGTGGTTCTCAGAAAAGCCCCATTCATCATAATGAAGGTCACCACTTCGGAAGTTCAGAAGCCTTCAATTGAATTCAACATGAACTGTCCCTAGGATTTTCCTTCCTGTATGAAGGTAAAAATTGTTGCTCCCCCAGCACCTATCAAGTCTATTGTTCCCTTTTTTGCCAAAGGAAAAGAGGTTATGACTGTGTAAGATAGAACTAAAGTATTTACCATCCCACCGTCAATATTTGAAATTAGATCGAGTTTAAAGTCTGCCCTATTATCTTGGTTTCAAAGAAGGAACCGCAGCTGGAAGGCTCAAAAGGTCGCTAAAGCAGAAATTCCAGAAAAGATATTTGTTGATGAGTTTCCTCATGAGGAGGAACATGGATTACTTGAGGCCTCTCCGCTCCTACGAGGGAGTAGGTTTCACCCATTGATCAATAGTGATGGATATGAAAGTATTCAAAAAATCGTTGCTACATTACCATCATTTCATGATCGTAGTGAGGAGAGGGAGAAGCCCGCTCCTATCACTAAAGTCAGTGTTGTGTTCCAGAGATTGGCCACTAAAGAAGGATGTTCAGTCATTGAGCTACCTAAATGAGTGGGATGCGTAGTGTCCCCTCAGAGAGATTATATAAGATGTCAGATCTGCCTGACAGTCTCAGATGTCAATTGAAATTTTGCTAGCATGTATTCCCGTCAGATTCCATCTGGGGAGTTGAGTTGATACTATCGTTAATACCACATATTTTGCTACTACTGCTATCCCAAGACCTGTAGGACGTCTTCTGGTCAATTCATATATGACTCTGAGAGTAAAGTTAGTTGTTGCTCGTAAGACGACCCCAAAGAAGGAGAAGATAAAGAAGTCATTCGATACTATATTTGGTACGCACAGCAGAGAGCGTGCCTCTCTTCGACATACCAATTCCTTTGTGGATACATCACCGCTAAAAGAATAGGGTATCAATACCCAAAGTCACCATACTAATACGGTTCAATGAGTCTGTAGGGAAAGAATGTGGAATGAAGAAAAGGTTTGAAGTATCTGACATTGTGGTAGTTATTGCTACCAAGTTTGATGAACAGGCAAAGGATGTTCAAGGAAGTCCTCCAGATCTCAAAATGAGCCAGGAAGCGATTAATGAAGAGAAATTCAGAAAGCTCAGGGTTTAAATTTCCAAATTAGCCAAAGAACATGGAGTAGCCATCAATGATGATGAAGATTTTGATTTCAATGATTATCTCGATGAAGATTTCATGGATGTCCATGTCATCGAGACTAGATCTACTGCATATGTACGCGATGCCCAACTTCTCGTTTAAGAGAACGCCACAGATGATTGGCGTAGGGACATTTTCCTAAGAGGTGAAAAAATCAATCAGATGGAAAGTAGAATGGAGAAGATGGCTGCCAGCATGGCTGCCATGGCTACAGCTCATGGATAGTCCTAGTCACAGAAGGTGGCTTCTTCAGGAGTTAACCAGCCAAAAATAGTTCATATTACCAATGAAAGAGGAGAAGTTGCCTCCATCGACAGAGAGGATCAGCAAAAAATAAGGATTCCTCCCAAAGTATCATACCAGAGATGGATATTAACTGTTGATTGGACAACAAGTTTGGAAGGCCTTAGCAACATCTAAGGGTGGTGCTTTAATTTCAAGGGGTAGAACTTACCCGATAGAGTTTGATGTTGTAACTTGCCCCAAGGGCTTTGTGTCAGCAAACTTTAAAACATTTGATGGGCCAAAAATCCGAGGCAGCTTGTTGCACACTTCTAAGGTAGTTGTGGCAATACCAAAGGTAATGAAGCTTTGCTCTTCTGATAGTTTATCAGCAACCTATCAAAAATTACATTTGATTGGTACATTGAGCTACCAAATGGATCGTTCAAGACATTTGCATAATTTGAACAATTGTTTGTGAAAAGATTTTCCAGAGCTCAGCATCATGTTTTTATTAGAGAAATCATAGTGGAAAGGCAAAAAGCAAACAAGACTTTATTGGATTAGATCTTGAGGTGGAGAAACCTTAGCATGAAATGTGAACCTGAACTACAGGAACAACATGCGATTGAGATTTTACTCAAAAAGCATCCATGGGTTGGTAGCTTTCATGCTTAAGGTAATCATCGTCAAGTCCTTTGAGAAGTTTCTAAGCGAAGACAGTAGTTTTGCAAGAGAAATTTAAACACATGGATTCCGAAGAGAAGTCACAAAAGGCCAGGACAACCGAGATAGTAAAGAGGAAGTCAGGGATAGTGGCAACTGCTGATAAGGGTAAGCAACCGATAAACATACAGGCAGAGCATCCTCACCAAAGTTCCCAACAATTTTCACTGCATGCTCAACAACAAACACAACAGTATGACCAGTCTCGCTAGCTGTCACATTAGGGAGGACCATACCAAGTAGATGGTAGGATGGGTCCGACTCTTTTAGAATGGAAAAGGAGGATATGTTCTTTCAAATATGAGGTTGTGCCAAAGATGTTGAAAAATAATAAAGAAGCCCGAGTTTAGATTACTAAAACCCAAGAAACCGGGAGAAGTCAACTAGAAGGAGTATCCCAATTTCTTCCTCTACCACAAAATGTTAGGACACACAATAGAGGGTTATTTCATCTTCAAGGACTGGCACAGAAGGTATTTTAAAGAAGGAAATATATTAACCCTGAAGTAATATTTGAAAGAACCTCAAAAAGGTATTGTATATATGATTTCAGTCGAGCCAATCACTCTAATAGATCCGTATTGGAAAAAAGGATGGATGGAGTACAGTTTGGAGCAAGTCAACTAAGAAGATACTGAATCAGATTCAGACTGCTTCAGCTTAGGCAGCCGTTCAGAGTTTACAGCCTGTTTAACCAAAGATGGAGATTTCACCACATAAACCACCACAACCAAAAGAAAAAGAGAAGAATGACATCAAGGTATTATGAATATAATGAGTATGTATGATTAGATAGGATAGAGGCTGCTTGTCTTAGATTGGTTGTCTCAGATTTGGGGAGAAAAATCCTTGAACCCCTGACCATGTATGATTATCTTTTTTCCCAACCCTGGTATTATGAATATAATGAGTATGATTTCAGGTACGTTTTAACTACTTCTAGTGATAATGTAACTGACTTTTCTCAATCTAGTTCCAATCTCGATTCCCAAACTGATTCTAAAATTGTACTTAAGACTAATGAGCCTATTAGTGAGAATGAAGAAGACGTTAACAACACTAGTTACGATAGCATCGACAGTGAGGAACTAGTCCTCGAGTGTTATGGTGCATCACTAGTTATCAACTTGGATCTCTCCGATGAAGAAGAAGCACAAAAAAATTTTCCTACAACATCTCTGGAAGAAGAAACAATAGAGGTAAATCTAAGGAGCGGGAAAGTGTTTTCCCCGAGGTTAGCTCTAGAGGATAAGGGAAAACAAATAGTAACTTAGGAAGAGCTATGTCCACCTCCACCAGTGGAAGAACCACATAATTAAGTAAAAATTATAAAATTATATAAAGTGCATTATAACGTGCTAGCTCACCGTAGGAGGTTACCGACCAAACCAAGCATTTACGACGCTTTAATCCTGTAAAGGAGATGAGAGAGTTTGTGGTTACACTCTTACTTGACTTAGAGATTTGCTTAGCTCAGTTGGCCAGCACATCCTTCGATGAAGTTTGTTCATTAAATGAACACCCTAAGATAGCCTTCACAAATGAGGAAGACCCAACATGATTTTTGAATAGACTAGGTTGACCAGCAACATCGTCATGGAGGAAAATTCTGACGGAGAAAGCTCCGAGGAAGAAATGATGATGATAAAATAGAAGAAACCACAATATGAGATTTCTTTGGAAGATGTGGAAAAAGATGAATATGAGTTGATATATGATCAAATTAACCATTATATGAATGTCATGACCCTTTCTCCAATATACCCTTAAAGTGTTGAGAGTTTAGAGGTCAAGGAGGCTCGTAGCATTTGTTCAAAGCTGATCAAGTTTTATCGTGCTTCCCCTCCAAATAGTTCTAAAAATCATGTAAATTTAGAAGAGGATTCTAATGAATTAATGGAATTACCTCTTGGTTACTTTTCTCTCTGTGTTCAAAAATTAATTCAACAAGGATATGTGGCAAAAAAATACCAATGGATAAGCTACAACTTTTTAAAAAATTGTGAAATGTTAAATGTCAAATTCCTAACTCAAGAGAAGGTCTTAGATTTGGTACTGTAGGACCAGTTGAAGATTTGGAGTTTTGCTTGGCTGTTACAAGCGATTGGAAGAGAATTGTCTCAATGTAGAGGATGATTCTCAAGATCAGTTAATTGATGATGCCCCACAAGAATTTGAAGAAGAAATTAAGTCAATAGTAGATGAATTGAAAGAAATCAATCTCTAGACTAAGGAACAGCCCCAACCCACCTTCATAAGTTCCTTACTTAATGAGGAAGAATCAACAAAATTAATAAAACTGTTGTCATAATTTAAAGATTGCTTCTACTGAAGCTATAATGAGATGTCAGGATTATCATCAAAAGTCGCAGTTCATAAGCTCATAGTGGACAAAGATATGACCCCTGTAAAATAGGCTCCTAGAAGAATGCACCTCGAAATAGAGCAACAAGTCATTTACGAGGTAAAAAAGTTAATATATCCTAAATTTGTAAGAGATAAGAAATTTTCCACATGGTTAGCCAATATTGTACCAATTAAGAAAAAAATCGACAAATTTGTGTATGTGTCTACTTCAGAGATTTAAACAAACCAAGTACAAATGATGAGTTTTGGTTACATATACCGAAATTAATGGTGGAAATCACATCGACGCATGAGATTTTCTCTTTCAAGGATCGATTGTTAGAATATAACCAAATCAAAATGGCTTCAGAAGATGCAACACTTACAACCTTAAAAATGCCGATTGGGATATTTTGCTACACAGTTATGCCATTCATATTGAAGAATGTCGGAGCAACATATCAACTTGCAATGGGGAAGATCTTTGACGACCTCATTTACAACAAAGTGGAGTGCTACATGGATGACTTGGTTAGCAAGAGAAAATAAAAAATATACCATTCGTATGATTTAAGGACCATGTTTGAATGATTATGATAAAATAATCTAAAGATGAATCCTATAAATTATACCTTCAACGTCACCTCTAGGAAATTTTTATGATTTTTTGTCCGTCTTTGAGGAATTGAGTTTAACCTAGATAAGATTAAAGCTATCGTGGAAATGCCTCCGTCCAAAATTTTTGAAACAACTACATTCCTTTAAAAAAAGATTGGCATATCTAAGACGCTTTATTTCTAATCTCTCAAGTAGGTGTCAACTCTTCTCGACATTAAATAAAAAGAACACCAAATTTGTTGGGGAAAACAAATGTCAGCAGACTTTTGAGGATGTTAAGCACTATTTAATGACACCTGGTGTTTTGGCAACCCCTATCCTGGGAAAACTTTTGATATTTTATGTTGTGGCCTTAGACGACTCTATTAGAGCACAGTTAGCTCAGTTTAATGATGAGGGTAAGGAAAATTCACTCTACTACTTAAGCTGATGTCTAATACCAAAGAAAGTTAAGTATCCACCTATTGAGAAGCATTGTCTAGGTTTAATTCTTGCCACCAAAAAAGCTTAGGCATTACATGCTTTCTCATAAGATTACCCTTATTTTTAAAGATATTTCATTGCGATATTTGATGATTCAACCAACACTCTCGGTGCTATCAAGGGATAGAATTTAGTAGACCTTCTAGTAGTGCACCCACATCCAACTAGGTCACCACTCGGCGATGAATTACTGGATGAGCATATATTGTAAGTAGAACTGTCTAGTGTTAGTCATTGGGAAAAGTACTTTATTGGGGCTTCATCAGCCATAAAAGATAAAGGATCAGAAACAATTATACCAGGCAAAGTAGGAATTGGCCTGATTTTCATCACGCCAGATAAGAGCATGTTGAGATTCTCCTACCAACTGCTAGAGTCATGCACAAACAATGAAGATGAATATGAAACATTGATCAGTAGGTTGGAATTGACAATCTCAATAGGTATAATAAATATTGCCATCTATGGCAACTCACATCTTGTCATCCAATAAGTTTCCAAATAATACAAGATTTTGAAGTAAAGACTAGCAGAATAACACGAGTATAACATGAAGATGCTTGAACAGATTCTCAGTGCGACTCTATACCAAATTCCTTGAAGAGATAACGCTCACGCTGATGCTCTAGCAAAACTTTCCAAGGAACTGGCATGTCTACCAAAGGATTCCATCGACATTACAGTTCAAGAATGATGAGTTTTGTCTCAGATCAACCTTGACAACTTACAAAAACTTGAAAACGAATAAGAATTGATGATTGCAATTGCTGGCATTAAAAAATATTGTCGTAAGCCATTAATATAATATTGGTAAAATGGAAATCTACCAGAAGATAAGTTTGAGGCATATCACATCACGAGAAGAGCAATATCATTTGATATAGTAGGTGATGTCCTCTATAGAAGATTGTTCGATCATATGTGGTTGCAATTTCTGTGTGGAGCAGAAGCACAAAATATTGTTAAAGAAGTATATGATGGATTGTGTGGTGCTCACCGTCAGGGATAAAAATGAAAATGAAGATCAAGAGACTCAGGTTTTATTGGTTAGTAATGATATTGGACTACATGAATACCACTAGAAGGTGTCACCTTTGCCTGGTCCATGGGGTGGTCTTACACCAACCTCCCAACAGTTGCCTCTTGACCATTCACTCTGAAAAGAGAAAGGGAAACTCACGGTGGCATCATAGATTTTGACTTAAACTTTGGTCAAGTCAACGTGAAATATGAGGGTCCTCTAATGGACATAGTTGGCCACCAAGAGAAGGAAGGACTACCTTATTTGTTAAGGATCAGTAATAAAGAAGTCTCCTCTCTGAAGAGGAAGATAGTGATAACACAATAGAATCCAATGTAGGGGACAAGTAGTTTACCTTACATGATAACCACATCATCAGGAAATCTAATTGGTGTTGATGATGAAAGGGTGTCAGATGCACCACTGAGAAGATCTCAACACCGAAATGCTAATTTTCACAAGCACAGAGTTTTTCTACATGAGAAAAAGAGATGATTGAAAGAGGCATAAAATTTACTCACCTCCTGAATGAAAGAAACTTCTACTGGTTTGCCTCTTAGGGAGGACGAGTCTGAGTTTCCTATAGAGCAGATACCACGAGTAGTATCAGATGAACTTTATAGGGGATGCCCGATGTGAAAAACCAAAGTTCCTATTCAAGCATCAATAAGAGGAGCATTCGTGGAATGGCCAACATGCAATGTTCTCCACTTAGATCATTACAGCTCTTTTGAGGGGTTCAAAGCCGCTGACATAGGACACCGGAAGACAGTTTACCTGAACACTGAGTCATATATTCTATTACCTACGGACCAAAGTCAGACATGATATTCTACAAATATGGAGATGAGGGAGGCTCCTCGACAATCTCCAAGGATCCCCAATGGTATAATTGGAAAGAAGGAATAGAGTTAAAAGATAAGGATTTAAACTTTACGATAAAATACATGGAAAATTTGTCAACATTCTGGAAGGTCTGGAGTTGTATACACGAGTCTTCTCTGAAAATTATGAAAGGAGAATTCTAGATTGCGATTTTGAGTTGAGAGACACAGGTCAAGGTGGCCTGCTAATAGAGGGAACTTATTCAAAACCAAAAAAATGGATGCACAGAAAAGGTAGGATGATCATTCAATGTGGTTGTTGCAATAATTTCACCAAGATATGACATCTTAAGAAATGTTGAGGTGGATCCTATGACTTCCGAAATAAAGAGGATGACCAAAAGGATGGTCAGATGGAGTATCCTACCAACTGATTGCATTCCCTACAATTATATAATCAATATCTACAATGAAATGGATTGTATCCCTCTACATATATACCACCATGATTTTGTAAGGCCCTTATACACGGTGCCATTCATGAGCAAAAGCAATATTATGTTCGAAAAAGAAATTGACATTATCAAACCAGGAAAGTTTGGAGGATCTATTGAGATTCCACTATCGATGGGTTCAGTATGAATTCTTAAAGGAAATGGAGCAGGCTTAGCCAAGTAATGCATTCAGGGGGTACGACAACACAGAGGATCTGTGACATTCAGAAGAATGGATGGTATTAAAGTACTGTCCAGAGTTAGAGGAATTGCATTCATACAAGCTGTGAGATGGTTGCACTTTTAAGTACACGCAAATGGAATTCTTGTCCTAGAGTGTGGCTTGGTAGGTCAGCTTGATCAGGAGCTCATCCCACAGAGGATAGATAGACAATATTATCACCTTTGGTACTTCTTCAGAGCAGCATATATGATATGAATTCAATAAATGATGTGTCAGATATGTATTCAGCATATGATGTATCAAATATGTAGTCAACATATGATGTTTTAGATGTATTCTATCTGTTGTTTCTTTTAATGCTTTCAGCTTGAATTCAGTCAGTAACACCTGCTTGAAGCATATTAATGAAATTCTTTCAGAGTTCAACTTGTTTGTCAAATTGCCCTTTAGTGTGATTGATAAAGAGCCGTGGAACCATACGTTGGTTCTAAATTATAATGAATAAAGACCAATATAATTAAAGTTATATTAAAATTTAAACTTATTTTTGAAAATCAACAAAGAAAAAATGTATTTTGAAAATTAAATTTGATAAAGATAATAAGAAAAGAAAGTGACAAGTTTTGTTGATTTTGTTTCTCTCGAGTTCAAGATTTCTTACTCTTTTCTTGCGCAGCACGACTATCTTGGTCTGCACCAGTTCCCTCACAATCCCCGTGGAGTTTAACACTATGCACCAAGTCTCACAAATTTTCCTCAGCAATGTCAATTTTCACCTGTCCCATATCTATGAGCTTAACACCACAAATTCTCTACATAATTTTTAGGATGTTCTCGGGGTCAGTGCCAAGATTTTAGTTTTCCCGATAGCCCTTGGGTTGGATGTGAGTCCCAACACTTTCCTCCCCAATCTAGCATATATTTTCCTCATCACCATTTGAGTTGGATATGAGTCCCGGAGCTTTCCTTCCTAGCGTTACAGATATTTTTTCTTGCAACCCCTTGGGTTGAATATTAGTCCCAGAGCTTTTCTCGTTACCATTTATGTTGAATATGAGTCCCAGAGCTCTCCTTCTTAGCATGACCCATATAATACTCCACAACCTATTAGGTTAGATGTAAGTTCCAGTGCTTTCCTCCCCGACATAGCAAATATTTCCCTTGTCACCATTTGGATAAGGTATGAGTCCTAGAGTTGTCCTTCCTAGCGTGATCCATATATTTTCCCACTGCCTCTTAGTTTGGACGTGAGTCTCAACGCTTTCCTCCCCAACATAGCATATATTTTCCTTTTCTCCATTTGGGTTGGATGTGAGTACCAAAGCCTTCCTTTCTATTGTGACCCATATATTTTCTAACTACCTCTTTGGTTAGATGTGAGTCCCAACGCTTTTCTCCCCAATGTCGCAGATACATTCTTTGTCACCATTTTGGTTGGATGTGAGTCCCAAAGCTTTCCTTCCAAGTATGACAAATATATTTCACCGCTACTGCTTGGGTTGGATGTGAGTCCCAGAGCTTTCCTCCCCAACGTAGAAAATATTTTCCTTATGACCATTTTGGGTTTGATGTGAGTCCCAAAGCTTTCCTTCCAAGCGTGATCGATATGTTTTCCCACTACCTCTTGGGTCGGATGTGAGTCCCAGTGCTTTTCTTTCTAGCGTAGTGATATGTTGTAGATCAGCTCTTGAGTTGGATGTGAGTCCTCAAGCTTTCTATCTCAATCTGGTCTTTCCGCCACCTCTTTGGTTAGATATGAGTCATAGAGCTTTCCTCCATAATGTGACACAAATCGTTAGAGATCATTTTAAGACCAACTTAAATAGAGTAAGGCATCTGATTCTCTACCTAGGTCTTTCAAGATTGATATAAGACCACCTTGAATGGTGTAAGACATCTGATTCTGTAGCCAAATCTTTAGAGATCGGTTTAAGCCACCTTAAATAGAGTAAGTCATCTTATTCTCTACCTAAATCTTTGAGCTAGGTTTAAGACCACCTTAAATGGAGTAAATCATCCTATTCTGATCTTTCAAGATCAGTTTAAGACCACCTTAAATGGAGTAAGGCTTCTGATTCTCTACCCAATCTTCGAGATAGGTTTAAGGCCACCTTAAATGGAGTAAAGAATCTTGTTCTCAAATCATCCAGATAGGTTTAAGACCACCTTAAATGGAATAATACATCCTATTCTCAAGTCTTTGAGATAGGTTTAAGACCACCATAAATGGAGTAAGGCATCTGATTCTCTACCCAAATCTTTGAGATAGGATTAAGGCCACCCTAAATGGAGTAAGACATTCTATTCTTAAATCGTCGAGATAGTTTTAAGACCACCTTAAATGGCATAACACATTATTCTCAAGTCTTTGTGAGCAGTTTAAGACCACCTTAAATGGAGTAAGGCATCCAATTCTTTACCGAAACCTTTAGAATAGGTATAAGGCCACCTTAAATGGAATATGGTATCTTATTCTCAAATCTTCGAGATAGACTTAAGACCACCATAAATGGAGTAAGACATTCTATTCTCAAATCTTCAAGATAGGTTTAAGGACACCTTAAATGAAGTAAGGCATCCTATTTTCAAATCTTTCAAGATTGGTTTAAGACCACCTTAACCAAAGTAAGGAATCTGATTCTCTTCCGAAATCTTCGAGATAGGTTTAAGACCACCTTAAATGGAGTAAGGCATCCTATTCTCAAATATTTCAAGGTCAATTTTAGGTCACCTTAAAAAGAGTAAGGCATTTGATTCTCTACCTAAATCTTTGAGATAGGTTTACGACCACCGCAAATGGAGTAAGGCATCTTATTCTCAAATCTTTTGAGATCAATTTAAGACTGCCATAAATGGAGTAAGGCATCAGATTCTCTCTCGAAGATTGATACCTGAATTTTAATTTGCATCTCAGGGTCAGTACATATATTCTAATTCCCATCCTCTCAAATCATTGTAATAAAAATCAAAGTTTTGTAACAATCAAGTTGAAATTACATTTTCATTCTGACCATCATGGTCATTTTTGGAATTCCTTTCCTTCTAATCCCAGTGAGAGTTCTGAATCCTCAATTTAAATCGAGTGTGCACTTGCTAATTCCCTAGCAGAAACAATTGTCACTCAATTATTCTCTTTGTTCCATGTTTGTTGACTTTTAAGTATGTGTTACTTTTTTTGGTCTTTCGGTCAACGCCAATATGCATGGTGTGCTTGCCTGACACACCACACGTATTGGGGGGTCTATTTGCTGACCTTACTTTTGGTTGAGGTATACTTTTTCATCATTAGTAACCTAGGTTCTAGCCATAAAACTTTCCTGTTGACTATTCTTAAAGGTCTAGAAATGAACCTTAACTAATAGAAATTCTAAACTCTTCTTTGCTCAACTTAAAGTTTCATATACTGGTCATAACCTCTACCACTTAGTAGGTGGGGTCACTATTAGGGAGCTCAAGGAGAGTTCCCATAGCATTGCTTAGCCTTAGGGTTAAATCTGATGTTTTTTCTCTGATCTTGAGCTAGTGTATACACAGTTACTCACTTACACATTACACCCCACTCACAACCATAAAATCAAACTTGTTAACTTTGATCCTTTGATCTTTTGGGAGACACATGTAGATGGTATCCTAGACCCACTAGCCCTAGGATAGGAATTAGATAAGACCAGTAGATAGAAGAGAGAAATAGATGTTCCATCAGTCCATAACTCAAATAGATTGGTTGGCACCTCAATTTCACCAAAATACCTAATTTAGCCTTTTGCCCCCCAAATCTACACAATTTACCAAAACACCCCCAAACCCTAAGTTTGACCAAAATTCCCAATTTCACCCAAAATATCCACATTTGTTGAAAAAACATCTTAAACCATTTTAAACTACCCAAATTTCCCAAAACTTCCAAAAATTGCCAAATTTACCAAAATACCCCCAAAATTGCCAAAGTTACCAAAATACCCTTGGTGGCCCAAACTTTCCCAAAACCTTCAAAATCATTTAAAATGTCCCCATAATCAATTTGGATACTTTAATTGAGCCTAATTTGACCAATTTGACCCATTTTGAACGAAAGCCCCAAATTGCTCTAAATGACCCAATTACTCTAATTCGCCCAAATGTCCACCAATTTGGTTCCAATTTTTTTCCAATTTCAATTATAAACTTAAATTCATCATGGAAAAACTCAATAAAGAACAAATTCCAGCCCAATTGACCCATACTTTAAGCCCAATTTCACCCAAATTCAAAGCCCCCAATTTTGCCCCAATTTAACCATATCTCTAAATGTCACCTGATTGAAAGCCCAAATCAAAAAATTGACACCCAATTAATGTTGAGAACTATTCATCACATCCCCCTAGACCATTTTACACCCTCAATTTAGACTTAGCCCAACTCTAGCTTAAAATAAACCCAAGTTTAACAGAACATCCCCAAATTGATCAAATGTCCAAAATCCTTCAAATTAACCCTCCAAATCATTTCAAAATCACTCTACATATTTTCAAAATTCTTTATGACAATAATCTAAATTATATTGATCAATCAATTGAATCCAATGTCACGGCTGGCCCAGCTCAAACCCAACTTCAATCCAATTTGACCCAAATTGAATCCATGCACAAAAATTGATTAAGCCATGCCAAATTGGCCAACCAAGGACCACTCTAGGTACCAAGTGCACACTAATGACTAGGATAGATTCACCAAGCCCACACTATATGAGCTATGGATCAATGGACATTTGATTTAAGGGATTTCACCACATATTTGGCCAAAACATGAAATATCTTTGCCATCATTGCTTACCCTTGGGAGTTAATCCTAATTAGCCACCCCCTGACACCCTTGAGCTAAGAGGTAACCAGACCTTGGCTAGCCACCACCTCAACCATTGGAAATAGTCACCCCAAAGAAACCCAAAGTGGCCAAAACCCAAATTGAACTCACCTGAGCTGGCTATGCTTGATTGGCTCTTAAGGCCTTTATTCCCTCCACCTAGGCTGCACCCTGACCACCTCAGCTTGACTTTAAAGCCAAAATAACCTCTTTTATTTAAAACACCCCTCCATGGCCATAAAAAAAGAGATAGAAAATTCTTTAAGGAATCTCTGTCCAATTGTTTCAAAAGACTCTCTGATGCACCAAAAATATATGCATTTTTAGACATATATTTTATACTAAGTTTTGGTGATGTTGCACTTTAAAGGAGGTATTTTTCATGTTTTATTATAGTTTGATGATTTTTTGAACTTGAAGCAAAAAAGAAAGCAAAAAAGATGGAATTTGGAGTCAAAATGGCGTTTTGAAAAAAATACTCATCGCCGACGGCACCGACAAGGACATCGATGGTGCCAACATGAACCAGGAGTTCAGAACATTTGATGGTGTCAGAAAAAATACTCAGTGCTGATGGTGCCAGCATGAAGCATGAGTCTACACTGGGCTCTAATGGCATTATTTGGCGGAGATCAAAAGATTTAATTTAGGCCACTGATGCCTGATCACCGCTACTTAATGCTTATGTACAGTATAACAATAGTTCTGATGGTATTTTTCACTTACATTTCCTTATTTTGCAACAAAACCAAAACTTTAACCTAAAGAAAATTTATAATTTAACTTTTAATCTATATATATTTATATTTGGATACTACGTAAGTATACCTATCGTTATCAAGTAATATAGGACTTTTTTATTAAGACCTGAATATCTAACCTACAGGGAAGATTATGCAATATGCACTTATTAGAATGTTTTTATATTTTTAAAAAGATAATTACTTAAACTAAAAACTATTTTTGTAAGAATTTAAAATTTAAATAATTTTGGTATTTTTGATATTTTAACGAAACAGTACGAAATTAAATTGATAACTAAACTTTTTTAGAAGAAAAGTACTTAATATGAAAATATCTTTCTTCTTATCATGAATCAGTAATAAGTAAAAGAATTCTGTTGTGGAAGTATTCAAATTGTGTTGTGCCAAATATGAGCTAAAATATTCTTTACCCTTACTAGAGATGCTATAAAGAACATTGGTTAATTTAAAGTTTGAATAGTTTTGATAACCGGTTAGGCAGGGAAGATATAGCTCTCACTTTAAAGTTCCCTTGATTCCCCCCACTTGGGGGCTAACACTCTCCTATCAAAACCTAAAATAATAAACCAAGTTGCAGGCTTTAATCTGTCACTTTAAAGTTCTCTAACTCTACACCCATGAATGAATATTTCCTTATTTATTTGCACTCAATCATATGAACTACATTCTCATTAATACAACCTCATGTGATACTTTCCAATTATTGACTGAGACAACACCAGCCTGGTTCTTACATGTTCTCATAACAAATTTTAACATTTGGATTAGTCAAATCAAGAAGTAAATGAAGTGCATGGATTTAAATCATCACAACTTATTCCAACATTAAAGATCAATACTCTGCACAAATTCCATCCAAAACATAATTACTTATCTTTTTAAGAAGAAAGATAGAGAAAACTACTCAGAATCGATGGAGAAACAAAACCACACTCTTTTTTAAAAGAAGAAATCATTATCAAACCAGCAACAAATCTTGATTAAAACCAAAAGTAGTTTAAAAAAAAAGATAAACACTTATCTCAAGTCCTCCACTAAACTCTTGAAGTTCCTTTGAATCTTTTCTTTCTTATAATTACTAAAAAAAATAATAAAAAGGTTAAAGTAAATAAAAAGTGTTTCCTGAAAATCTCTTTGAACTAACTCCCCAAAGAAGAACTTTTAAAACTTGTCAATATTTTCAGCACTCTTTTCTAAATCATCTTTTTATTCTTTTATAGTTTTCCAAGAGGTGCCTTGAGTCTCTTCAAAATGTGCCTTGATTTGATGTATTTGCCCAAGAGACGCATCCTTTAATGATAATTTTTGTCTATGGTGGTTACAACCACTTATTAAGCCAATGGGTGCATAAAAAACCTTTTCAAAATTTGTGAAAACTGATTTTACTCATCTAGTAACTGCCACTGGCGCTTAAGCGACGGATCTGGCGCTCGGGCGGAAAAACTCTTTTGCATAATTTTTCACATTTTTGCTCTAAATTTAATCCTTTAAGCATTTTTTTCCATTTTTTACTTGTATCTGCAAGGAAAACATAAAAAATACCTTCTACTAAAGCACAATATCTAAAAAATAGGTATAAAAATGTGTCTAAAAATACTATATATTTTAGGTGTATCAGCGCAACACTGCCATCGTGGGCGCCGACGGCACCAATATAGGTGATGGACAAAATTCTAAAAGGTTTGATGAATTTGGATGCTTTTTGAAGAGTTATTGAACACACCTCTTGGAAAATTGACATTATGCTTTATTTAGAGGAAAATTGATCAGAAAAATGGGGTGGGCTAGTGTGTAATTGAGTTAACTTGTGTGTTCTACTCTTTAGTTTGGTGAGTCTAGGTGTGATTTTCTCTTATGAGTTGTTAAGAGAGAAAGAGAAGTGAGAGATTTCTTCTTCCATACATTTTTAAAGAGAAAATCAAAAGTCTTGTAAAGAGGGAAAGTGTCCAAGAGAGGCTACAAAGGATTTTCTTTGATAAAGAGCTACAAATAAGTGGTGTTTTTGTATTATTATTGTATAAACTTTCTTTTGATTATAAAATTTGTATTTTGTTGTATTTTTCTCATGAGATCTAAGTAATTTTCTTTGTCTTCTACCTGCTCTGAGATATGGTGAAATGAAGAGATAATTTGGATGTGCCAATTTTAAAATCTGAAATAAATTGTGAAGTTTTTTCACTTAGTTCTTAATTTACTTTTTGATTTGGCCAATTTAAATGTTAACATTTGTTGTTAAACCTGCTATCCGGGAAATAGAGTATGGTTTTACAACAAAGTGAGAACCACATTCGATCTCATGAAGGAGTGTTTCGTTCATAGAATTGGGTGCAAATAAAGAGGGAAATATATATTATTGGGCAAAGAATTGGAAATTTTTGGGTGATAGACTAAAATCCGCAAATTTTTCTTAGTGTTTAAGAACTATAGCTAGAGTTAGCCTTCATAAAAATGAAAGTGGGAGCACTAGAGTGAGAGTCACTATCCTCCCAGCTTAAACATGGATTTAGAGACTAACCTTACGATTAGCCAACGATTCTCTATAACACTTAACTGGTAGAGAATTAAAATTTCTTCTATTTGGCGCGATACAAATTAAAATCATTTATCTCTCTCATTTATTCAAAAACTCATTATAGTGGGAAATATGCTTTCTCATATTTGATAACTTTATCATAAGAACATAGTTTGGTAGTTATAGTTTAACTTTACTTTACAGTCTTGCTAGTACTTGATAATTTAGTTCTGATAGCTCCTTAAACAATTGCAATCAGTGCAGTAGACTTTCTTTATTGTTATGAATTTTCTAGTTTAAATTACCATTTCAATTTTAAACCTTTTGCGTGGGATCGATATTTGGGGCTTAAACAAAAAAACTTATATTACTTGATAACAATATGTATACTTGCGTGGAATCTTAACATTAATTGCTTCAATTTCATATTTATAAGTATCAAACAAAGTTTTTTGGCATTGCTGCAAAATGGAGTCAACTTTATTAATTTTACACAAATATAATTTTTGGAATCACTCTCCATGAACTCAGTTCAATCCCACTATTTTCCCCTTTGGTTCCCACTGTGAGAGCTCAATTTTGAGTTTAAAATTTCAGTCCGAACTAGGACATATTTCCTCACACCTCCACAATCACGCAAAGTTAAATTAACTATGCCCACACCATCACAAAAGTGAGAGGAGTTAAATCCCCACAAAAAGACTCATCTTAAATAGCCTCTAACCTAGCTCCAGATCAACACCTAGAAATAGCCTTGATCAAAATCATACCTAGACAACTCACTAGGGCATAGGAGTTCATCTGGAGGTTTGTTGGACTAAATCAAAGCTTCTACAACCATTTATTTGAGGCCCCCCTCACAAACAAATGTATAAATCTCTAACCCTATATAAAGCCTGTTTTGATTCTCTATATGTATTTACTATATTTCATACCGTATAAGTTGTATAGACATGTTCGTCTCGGGAAGATGAAGGTGTAGTAACAAACCTGAAGTGATTTGGTTGAGTCTAACTCGTGACCTTAGGGTTTTAAGTTGAATGACTTACGAGTTAGGTCACTTGGGGATGATGATGGAGACTCGTCTAATCGCGCGTTTATTTGATGGACAGAGGAGATCAAGCTGGATGAACTTTTGGTACGTTAACCACGGGCAGCGTGGTACCTGATGTCTCTGGCGGCATCAAATGGCGGAGCGCCGCTTGTAAAGTTAGGAGCATACGAGGTTGACACGGCCTATGAGCTGGATAAGTAGAAAATTAGGGATTTATGATTTATTTTAATTCCAGAATTTTAAAAAATCATAAATTTGCGTAGAAAAATCATAAAAATAAAATAAAAATACCCTCTTGCATAGTGAACAAAGGAGAATAAATCGACCAAAAATAAAAATTATTTGTCGAATCTTTGATTTTTTATTAATTAAATAATTTATGTGGTGTTTCAATTCATTATGGTTCAACATTGCTAAC
>NEWO01000279.1:883385-895922 GCA_003013225.1 Phalaenopsis aphrodite | reverse complement strand
GCTTATCTGTCACCAATAGGCAATTGAAATAAGTAGATAATTTTGGATAGTAACTAATGATAGAGAATAACGTTTAATTATGATATTCAATATATAGGAAAGCATCCTTCTCCTTGCCAAGAAATTATAGTGAATGGATAAAATGAATTAGTTCAATTATATTGTGTCAAATAGGAGCATACATATTCCTTACCCTTTAGTCCAGACATAAAGAACATTGACTAATCCTATGCTTGGTTACTGATTCTATGACTAGGCTGGGAGGATACCGACTCTCACTTTGGAGCTCCCATGTTCCCCTCACCTGAGGGCTAACATCTACACATTAGCACCCAAACAATAAGACCGAATTGGGGATTTTAGTCCGTCACTCTAAAATCTCCAATTCTACACCCGATAGTAATATTTCCCTATTTATTTGCACCCAACTTCAAGGGCTTTGACCTCCCTGAATCTTGGATGTAATCTTCACTTTAGTTGTAAAACTCAACATATTTTAACAATTCAATTGGCCAGATTGAAAGTAAATGAAGATAGAAGTGAAAAGATCATCACAATTTCTTAAACATTTTCATGGCTTCACCAATTCAAATCATCATTTCACAAATCTCGAGACAAGGAGAAAGAAAGAGAAAACTACTCAGAACTCATGGGGAAAGCACATCACAACTTAGAATTCATAAATGAAATCAAAGCCATACAAACTATAACAAGTAAATAACTTATCTCTAAATTCCTCCCCAAGAACACTCCTTGAAGTTCCTCTGAATCTCTTCCTTTCTTTACAGCACACAGAATTCCTCGTCGAAGTAGCAAGGAGGAATAAATCTCTCACTTTCGCTCCACTCTTACAATTTCTCGAAGAATTCATCACGAATACATGCTCTAGCAAGCTCAAATGGAACCTATCTAACCTCAAGGTCTCCAAAAGTCTTCTCCTCCCTCTTCTCCTCTCTATCTTCTTCTCTATTTTCGGCCAAAAATGTTCTCTTTAAAGATATGGATGAGTTTTCCCAAGAGTTTCTTACGCAACCCTCCAAAATCTGGCCTTATCCATTGTACATGTTACCTAACCGTTGATCCCGCCGTCGACGACCTCGATGGCGCCGTCGGCTGCCTTCTAGAGAATTTGTTTTGTAGCATCAGGAAATTCTCACCATCGGCGACCTCGAGGGCGTCGTCGGTACCCTATTGCAGTTTTGTACATTTTGGTCCTTTTTGCTCCAAATTCCCTCCTTTTTGCATATTTTGGCTCCATTGACCCTAATTCATCATTCCTGCAACAAAACATCAAAAATACCATTCTTTAAAGTGCAATATCATTAAAAATAGTATAAAAGATGTATGAAAATCTCAACAAATTTTCCTTTTGTCAACATTCACAATAAACACATAAGTAAAATAAACACTAACACATGTCTTAAACACTAAAAACACTTAAAGATAACAACTTTAATCACAGAAAAACAAACATAGAACTTATTCATTAGAAGGAACAAATTTAGGTCTTTCATTAGTCTCTCATGGGGCAACTGGAATATAAAGTTGATAAAACGGACAGTGGTGATGTCCTCTGATGTAATCTTCTTCAATCCACTTTCTCTTAAGAAACATCTTCTTATCCTCTTCCTTTATATAACTAGTGTGGTTAATATGTATTTTCAAATGTCATCCAATATGCTTCAGATGTGCAGGAATTTCCAATATCATAGTCTCCAGTACGGACATGGTATTTTCATTTTTGTTGATTTTCTCTGCTATCCCTTCAATTCTAATGGCTAAGAAACTCTTATACATCTTTTGTGCACTTTGACTAAGGAATTTCTTCCTCATGGTATCTTTGTTCTTCTTCAAATCCATCTCCCATGAAGACATCATCTTAAATTCTCTCTATTTTAGGCATTAGGGCTAAAAATGATCTGAGGTGAAATTCCTTTACTTAACCCTTCTATTTATAGTCTAAAATTCTTTCAATAACTCCTAGACATGTTTAGAAACTGCCAAGACACGTTTTTGAAATCTTTTAGGCAGCTTTTACTTCTAGAATATCAATTTTGGAAATGATTTTAAACTGTTGCGCTTAAGCGTCGGATTTGGCACTTAAGCGCCAGTGCACATTTTTAACAAGTCAACTTAACGTACAAATTCTCATTTTAACATGTCCAAACCACTAATTTAAGTCTTAAAATCAATACTGACACATAATAATCTAAAAGATACTACCCTGATTTTCTTAATCACACATAAAATGACAATAAAAACAAAAACACACTGATATTATGGGTTGCCTCCCACAAAGCAATTGGTTTTACGTGGTCAGCCTCACGTAACAAGTGCTTACATTGGTTGACCCAACATCATTTCATCATTATACTTCTGTTGATCCCCTATATAATAAGGTTACAATTTATGTCCATTCACTTTAAAGATTTTCTCAAATTTAGCATCTTTAATATCCACAGCTCTATAAGAATAAGTATTAATCACAATAAATGGGCCCATCCACCTGGACTTAAGTTTGCTTGGAAATAATCTTAACTTTGAATTATATAGCAAAACTTGTTGCCCTGGTTGAAAATTTTTAGTAAGAATCTTTTGATCATGCCACATCTTCATCTTTGCTTTGTAATATTTGGCACTTTTATACGATTCATTCCTTATCTCTTCAAGCTCATTTAATTGTAATAATCTTTTCTCACCAGCATCTTTCAAATTATAATTGAACTCTTTAATCGCCCAATATGTTTTATGCTCAGGTTCAACTGGTAAGTGACAGGCTTTCCCAAATATTAGACTATATGGTGACATTCCTATAAGAGTCCTATATGCAGTCCTTTAAGCCCACAAAGCATAGTTAAGTTTGACTGACCAATCCATTTTTTGTTGGATTCATAATTTTTTTCATAATTCTTTTAATTTCCTGATTGGATAATTTAGCATCACACATCAATTCAAAAGGTTTTTCTAGTTTGGTGGAACTAAAATTGGTGCAGTGATTAGTTTTTCTTTTAATAATTTAAAAGCTATTAGGCATTCCTCGTCAAAATTAAAAATTACATCTTTCTCCAGTAAATGGCATAAAAGCTTAGAAATCTTTGAAAAGTCTTTAATATATCGTCTGTAGAATCCAGCATGTCCTAAAAAACTCCTAATTTCCCTTACATTTGTTGGATAAGTTAAATTAGCTATCACTTGAATTTTAGCATGATCTACTTCCATACCATTTTCTGATATTTGATGACTTAATATAATTCCTCCTACTACCATAAATTGGCATTTTTCCAAATTAAGGACTGATTTTTTTTCTTCACAGTGCTTATGAACTTTGGATAAATGTTCTAAACATGAGTCAAATGAAGTTCCAAACACTAAAAAGTCATCCATAAAGACTTCAATTCCTTTTTCAATTCAATCACAAAAACTTGCCATCATACATCTTTGAAATGTAGCAGAGGCACTGCAGAAACCAAAGGGCACTGTTATAAAAGCAAAAGTACCATAAGGACTAGTAAACATTATTTTCTCTTGATCCTTAGGAGATATTTGAATTTGATGATAACCAGTATATCCATCCTGAAAAAAAAAGTATTTATGCCCAGCTAGTCTATCTAGCATTTGATCTAGAAAGGGTAATAGAAAATGATCTTTCATAATGACAAGATTTAATTATCTATAATCAATGCATATTCGCCACCCTATAACTTGTCTAGTAGGTATTAATTCATTAAGTTCATGTCGACACTATTTTGGTTCTGGGGGTTGCCCGTAAGAAGCTGTCGGTCATTGAAATTGAAATGTCGTCGCTCTCTTCGGAAGGACATTTAATTTACATATAGAATTAAGTTTAGAAAAATATAAAAATCAAACTAACCCCATATTTTTTATAGTTTAAATGAAAGAGCATTTTACCTCAAATCCAATATCTATCCCGAAGGATAAACACATGACATGAGAGTGAGGCTTGATCAAGTAAACTAAAAAATATATGGCATTCATTTGGTCTGCGAAAGCATTTTAGTTGCTGACAAATTCCTTTTTTTAATATGAAAAATTAACTAGAGTTTATTTTAAGCTGGGTTCGAGAAAAGCTTCCTATAAGAGACTTTGTACAATGTTAGCTCCAAGCTCCTTGTCGACTTTTCTTCTTTCATCTGTAATATGTATGATTTATGGTTGGTTAATATATGGAGATGCTAGTTGCAGTACTTGTGATTGCCCTTGATTTGTGGCCATAACGGTCATGTCAACGGTCATCTCTTCTATCCTTTTCTCCAACTAGCTGACTTGCTCATCCCTTAGGAGGATAGCCTTGTGCAACTCATCTACGACATTCTCTTCAGTAGAAGGTTGAGTTTCGCGCACAGATGCGGTGGCCCTAGTCTCGATAACATGGACATCCATGAAATCTTCTTCAAGGTAATCGTTATAGTCAAAATTTTCATCATCATCATCGATGGAAACTCCAAGTTCCCGAGCCAACTCAGAAATCTCAACTCCGAGCTTTTTAATTTTTTCTTCGATTATCTATTCTTGAATCACCTTAAGATCTGGAGGACCCTGCTGGACATCCTCTACTTGTTCTTCCATCTCGCTGACAATCGTTGCGATGATGATGAATATTTCAGACTTGGCTTCATTCCATGATCTTGCCATGCGGGCTCACAAGACTGTATCGGTGCAGCAACCTCGGGTATCCATATTTTTCTCTTTAACGATGATGTCTCTGGACGGAGTGTCATAGCAAAAACATCGGTATGTCGAGGAGAAAAATGCTCCCCACGGTGTAGATGGTGTTGACCAAATACAATATCAGGTAACCTCTTTGTCTTTTCCTTTTTAAGAATATCTTTGTGATTTTTGCCTGGTAGGATTCTCAGACCTAGACTTGATACTACTGGTCTAAGGCCTGTGGTCCTAGTAGCGGTGGAATATGTAGTAACAACAATAGTGTCAACCCTATTTCCCATGCGTAACCAGACGGGAATGCGAGCGGGCACATTTTCATTTGAATTTTATTTGGCGGACTTGATGTCCTTTAAATTCTCTTCCTTCATTTAGGGGATATTGCATGTCGCACTCGTTTGAGTAACTCACAGATTGAACAACCCTCTTTGACAGCTAGTCTCTGAAAAACTCAGCTGAATCGGTAGACTTCTTTTCCTCTCTATATTGTTCATGAAATGATGGTAACGCAGCAGCAATCTTCTTGACACTCTCATGTCCGTTGGTGTCCACTAGAGGAACAAATTTGCTTCCTCGAAGCAGTGGATGTATTTTTCATAGTTCAAACTCCTCTTGGTGAGGCTCTTACTCGATGGGTGTTTTTCAGGAACTTGGGCTTTAACAAATTTTCCAACCCTTCTGTTGTGGTTTCTTTTCTGAGTTTGGGTTAGCGGTGTACCCTTTGAACTTGATCTAACTTCAAATACTGAAGGTAGGACAGCTAATCCTTCAGTTGGATCCTCAACAATCATTATTTCTTTTCCCTTGGTAGCGAGAACAACAGGCTTGGTGGGTGTCACGACTGTAGTGGTCTTGGCTTTCTTGTAGGAAGGGAAGTCCTGAAGACAGTTTAGGTCAAATTCAGCATACAACTCCTGAATTTCTGGAGCGAGACTTTCATCATGACGAACGGAGGCTTCCTGAGGATAACCTCGAGGTCTTTAAATCTGGCTTCGAACTTAATGGTGGGAACAACGTTGCAGGCTTCGCGGCTTGTAGGCAAGTTGCAGGAAAAAGTTAGCCTTGGTCAGACCATTGCAGCATCTTTAAAAGAAGAAAGCTCTGGGGTTAGCTATATGGCCAAAATCTTGTAATCTTAGTGCAAGCATTAAAAATTTAACAAATGTTAATCTGTAGACCGGGTAAGTTTTAGTTTGTGGAGATTTTAAAAAATTTAATAAAAAGGTGATTTGAAAGTAGAAAAAAATTAATTTATAAAAAAAGAAAATTTGAAGCCCACGCAGCAAAACATAACTTTGATTTAATTTGCACAATAGCAAATCAAACTTGAAAATGAGATGTGAAGTGTTTTATGACCCGACGCGGGACCCATTTAGGAACACATAATGCCCAGGTGGAATTTAATCCACCAACACACCTATTGGGGTCCGACCCCACTTGAAGATTTAAAGAGTCCTTAATGGCCTCCTGAATCCCTCTGTTGAAAAGTGATTGAATATGTAGTCCTGAATTCCAAAAAGTTGACCGTACTTTCCCAAGGCAGAAATGAGTAAAGCATGCCAACGGAAGAAGGGTTATTTTGGTTCATAAGGGACATGAACGCATTATCGATGTATGAAGATAGGGGATGACATAGATGCAGAGAAAAGCTCAACTTAATTAAATGAAGAGAAAAGCTTGTCCTCAGCGGAGACGCCAGAAGCTGTCGACACTATTTTGGTTTGGGGAGTTGCCCGTAAGAAGCTGTTGATCACCGGAATCAAAATCTCGTCGCCCGCTTTGGAAGGACATTTAATTTACATATAGATTTAAGTTTAGAAAAATATGAAAATTAAATTGATCCCATATTTTTCATAGTTTACATGAAAGAGCGCTTTACCTCAAATCTTGTATCTATACCGAAGGATAAACACAAGACTTGAGAAAGAGACTTGATCAAATAAACTAAGAAAGATATGACATCTATTTGGTATGTGAAACCATTTTATTTGCCAAAAAATTCTCTTATTTAATATGAAAATTGAAATAGGGTTTATTTTGAGCTTGGTTCGAGAAAAGCTTCCTATAAGGGCAAGCCCCTATAGTTAATTACACTTAAATGACCAAAGTCATTTAAGAAAACTTTCGATAAAAATTAAGAAATATTACCTTCAAGGAATTCATTGGAAAGGAATTTTCAATGAAATCAAACAAAGAGGTGTTAAAGGGGAATGGTTCAAATTTGGAGCATTTTGTTTTTATAATCCAAAGGAGGAAGAACTAGGGGATGACATAGATTCACAAGAGAGTCTCGGAGCCTTCTCAGTCTATCCTATTGTTTGGCTTCAGTTTTGAGGAGAAAAGTTTAAGTGTTTTATCCTGCAAATTTTATTTGTTAGGGCTTACATTCTTGGGAAACGATCACACAAATAGCCTAGAAGGTATGAGGGTTTAGGTCATGAGAAATGACAAACTCTGAATCCTATGATGAGTTAGGTCTTCATTGTACGACATGGTTGTACAAAGGCCTAAAGATGAGTTGAGGATTTATGTTGCATAAGAAAACAACCTCAAAATCCTATGACTTGGTTGTGTAATTCTAAGGAACAAAGTTGGTGTAGCTGGTGTAGACGTGTTTTGCTGTTAAAGATGGCCATCTTGCCCATAATGCTAGCTCCAAGCTCCTTGTCATGACGAGTTTAAGTTTTCTAAGGTGTCAAGTTATGATGTAAAATAAGGTGGCGCTATGGTTGTAGTTCTTTAAATTTTCGTGGGGGATGTTAAAGTTAATTAGAGCGACACTGGTTAGGATCCCACGGTTCCCTTTTTCTGGCACCACTTTTTTCTATTGGATTTACTTAGTCCAAATGAATTTACTAAGCTCAACTTAATAAGCTCCATAGTTTTATTTAGACTGTGGGAAGCCTCATTAGCGACCATAGGTTACCTCTTCCGAGGGATTCTCGGTCATCCGATAGAGATGTCTTAATTTAGTTGAAATTGTGGTTTTTGTGATGTTTGTGATTAAAATTTGAATTCTTTTATATTTTGAATGTTGTGGCGGTGAATTTTATCTTGGTTGATTTTAACTTTAGTTTTTCTTCTGGTTTTGGTTTTGTGGTTATCCTGATAGTTTCAGTTTTCATGTAGGGTGACATTGTAGTTTAGCATGCATGTTTGTATTTACATCAAAAGTATAACATGAAAGTACAAGAAAGACGGCGTTGTAAACTGTAAAAGCGTACTTGGCGAGTCTTCTCGTTCCACCACCTGAAACTCAAAATGCATGTCAGGGCATTTTATATGAAGCTGGAAAGTAAAGTTTTGGTGACCTACTTAACCTTAGGTCATATCTCGGTGGGTCGCTATTAGCATGATTAGTAGACCTCTGAGGTATCCAACAAGTTAGAAGAAAGAAACAGGTCAATGCCTCCCTCTGACTACCTGGTGAAAGGTCTCGAGCTCATTTAAAATTATTGTTTTGCTTAATAATTCACCCTATGAACACCCTAATGCTCAATGAACATTGGTTTCCTAATTATCCCTAAGAGTAGGGTACTTATCATTTGTACTTTAATTTTAAAGATTATGTGAATGAAGACCCTTAAAGGGAGCAAGCTAGTGTTGTTGGAACACTTCGCCAAATTTTGGCCCAAATTGGGCTTCTAGTGTTTTAAAGGTCTTAAATTTTAGCTATGTTTTCTTTTCTAATCCTTGTTTAATTAGTCTTGATTTAACTTAGATCACTACTATGCCCTCAAGACCTATGTGAGTGTCTTAATTAATTTTGAAAAAGTTAAGTTTTAGGTGATCATGATTCATTATTTGAATTTCTTTTGAAAATCAAAGAGGGTATTGAATTGATTAATTATTGACTTCAAAAGTCATACCCTTAAGTCCTAGGTTCACTTAATTTAATAAACTTCCATATTTTAATAATTTAGAAATTTATTAATTTATCCTTTTAATAAAGAAAGTGAGGTTGGTTTCTACTAATTAATCCGTTTTTTAATTTTAGTTATCCAAACAAGTTAATTAACATCAAAGGTTTCCCATTTTCCACCTTGAATTAAGTCTAAATGTTAATTAAGGCCAAATTTCTGAAATTACACTTTTGTCCCTATGGCTCTCACACTTCATAATTTGTTAAATTCAATTCAAATTACTTTAAAATTTTTAACCTACCTCATTCATGGGTCAATTAAAACATCGGAGGAGAAAATGTGATTTTTCAAAATTTAATTTAATTTATATAATTATTTTCATGTAAAAAATGGGATTTTTCAAAGAAAATTTGCTTACTTGACCAAGGAGAAGCCTAATCACTTGAAATTTTTACTAGAGGTAGACCGAGTCCAGGGAGCCATTTGGAAAAAAATTTCATGATTTTTAAATTTTATCTGAATTACTAGAATTATTTTAATTTCTGAGGTATTGATTAAATGTAAAATATTTTAAATAGAGAAAATTAAGTTTTATATTTTTTAAAAATCTCCTTGAGATTAGAGAACTCAGAGAAGAAATTTTTTTATTTTTTTTATTTTTCTTTGATTTATTGAAATTATTTTAGTGGAAATCCATTTTTAAGCCTTTAAAAATTTATTTTAAGCTTCAAAATACAATATCTTTATTTTCAGGAAAAATATTCCAGTTGCTTCTAAATGCTTAGAGAACAATTTAGAAAATTTTCATGAATTTTATTATTTTTGTGATTTTTATGAATTTTTAATTGTTTTAAATATTTAAAATAGGCTAAAAAAAGCTTTTATTTTAAACTCCATTTTATTTTTCTAAAATTATCCTGATCACAGAAAACTCAAAAAAAAAGTTTTCATAATTTTTTTAGTTATATTTTGATCATTAAAAATCATTTTAATGCCAAAAAAGAAATTTAACTTGAAAAATCAATTTAGGCCATCAAATGGACTCAAAATGCCTTGAAAATTTATAGGGAGCTCTCTGGATCTTAAGCAATAGTGTAGATTAAAAATCAAGTCATTATGATTTTTGAGTTTTCCAAAATTAATTACCTTAGTATTTTAGGGTTTATAAAGATTAGGTTCATTTTAAATGACTTGACTCTCTGATCATCATAAACCTTCCAAAATTTTCTTGTATTTTTTCTAAGCAACACAGTAATTATTTTTATTAATTTAAGAAAATAATGTACATAAAATTGAAAAATAGGAATCTCAGTCTCGTGGTCTTCACTGACTTTGAAAAAAAATCATGGAATATTCCCCTTGACAGATGCTACAACATGTCAAAAATCCAAGCTATGGTGCCAAGTCTACATGCATGGAGAGTTAAAATACTCCTAACACTAGTTAATTTTTTAAAAACAAAATAATCATCAAATAGACTTCAAACCAATTCCACATTGTTCTCCTCTATTCACCGAGGAAAAGGGATTTTTAATTTTATTTTTGTGATTTTTTTACACCAAGATATGGATTTTTGAAGCTACGATGTATTTTCTAAATTGTTTTATTCCCTATTTATCTCTTTATATGCACAACGCCTTGTCAAACTACGGACGCTCCGAAACTCCACGCAGCGCGCTCCCTTTTGACACCGCCATCCACTTCACCGCTGACTCGGCTGCCGGTTTATGTCCCGAAGCGCTGGTCGGCTTCATCTTGACTGTCTATCTGATACATGCTAGATCAAACAGCGCTCCATCATCGTCCTCAATAACCTAGCCCGAGAAGCTTCCATCTTCCAAGCATGATATCTCCCTCATTTCTCAACCAAATTAAGTGAATTTTTTTTTAAATACTTGTCTAGGCTAGAGGAACATATCCATACGGGTAAGATACCATGAAATTAAGCCTAAGCAAATGGAGAACCAAAAGAAGCTCGGGAGGAGAAGACGTTGAATACCTTGGCTCTGAGAAGGGAAGCTTCAATCAGAGGTGCTTGACACGTTTGTTGGAGATCAAGGAGGTTAGGGATTGAGCCTCTTACTGTGGTGTATGGTCTAGGTATGAATTCAACCAAGATCGATTTCAGGTGTTGTCCTAGAGCTATGTTAGGGGCTATTTCAGAGGGGAATTTGATGGGGCTTTTCCTTCTCTTGTTGTTGTGAAGGTGTGGGCACAAGTAATTGGAGTTTGGTTGATTTTAAGGGATGTCCTATTTCTACCCTAATTTTTTAGCACAAAATTAGGTTTACACAAGAGGAATTAGGGCAATAGAGTGATTGGATTGCACTGTGGATGACTAGAGGAAGTTCTGTGAGTGATTTGGAGGTCTCTGTCTGAGAAATTTTTAGAACACCTCCCTTGGCCGTGGAGGTGAGATTTTATAAAAATGGTTAAGGGGTGGCTGTCATGGCCAATTGGGGGGTGCACTTTGGTGCATAGGTGGAGGGAAAAGAGGCTCTAGTATTTGATTTGGGTGAGGTGGCATCTTGGTTTGATTTGGCTGAAGTTCAAGGGGAGATGGTCCTCATTTTTTGCTTCTTTGGTGACTAGGCCGCCTGGCCATGGTAGGGGAAGGTGGCTAGGAGCTCAGGCAACCCAGGGGAATATGTCACAACAATTTAATGGGCTTAGGCTTAGTTTTGGCAAAAAGATTCTTAAGCTTAAGCAGTTATGGAATGAAAACCCTTAATTTAAAGGACCATTGGTCCATGTTTTAGGTTAGGTGGTTAGGCAAGTTTTAGCTCACTCTTAGGGTCCAAATAATGGCTGTGGAGTCATTAATTTGATGGTTTTGGGGTGGATAGGCTACATTTAGTGCATGGGTCCAAGTGGGTGTAAATGACCAAAACTTTGGTTTGGGTTAGGCTAGCCAGTCCTTGAGCCCAAATTTATTGTTGCACTTGATGTATATAATAGTAATGAACATTTTTTGTGAAGGATTGAAAGGATTTTGAGTTCAATTGAAGGGTCAATTTAAAAAAATTTGAAAATTGGTCATTTTGGGCATGTGGGGCGAGACTTGGGTCTAGATTGGGCTATCCTTTGGATAATTCCAAATTGATGGTTTAAAATGGTCAATAGGAACCTCATAAAGAGTTTCCAACAAGAATTGGGTGCCAAATTTGGGATTAAGTCAATCAATTTCGCGAAATTTGGGGAGATAACAAATTTGGGGCAATTTGGGGATTTTTGACTTAAGTTGAAATTAAATGAAATTGAGACTTCACCAAGGCCAATTGAGGGGGCTATGGATTCAATTTGGTGAGATTAGGTCATGTGTCCAAAATAGATGGTTTGACCTAAATCAAAATATTTGGCTCAAATCATGGGCAGATTGAGCTTGGATTTGGTTTATTTTAGTCACATTAAAGGTGAACTTGAGTTTGAGATTGAATTTTCGGGAGATTTGGATCAAATTGATGGACATTTGAGTTGAATTTGGGGAAATTTGGGCCTTTCAAGGCAAATTTAGGGGTCTTGGTCAATGATGGTAATATTAGCCAAATTCGGTCATGTGGTAGTTGAGAAAAATTAAATTGGGAATATTTGGTTTACTTTAGAAATTTTTGGTTTTTTTTAGAATTTTTGAAATTTTGGGCCCATGAGGGGCATTATGGTAATTTCGGAATTTTTTGTGATTTTGGGTAATTTGGGAGTTTTCAAAAGGTTTGAAATTATTTTTGAACAATTTTGGGTATTTTGGATAAATTTGGGAAGTTTGGCCAAATTTAGGGTTTCAAGGGTACTGTCGGCACTATTTTTGGTGTGAAGTTTGCCCGTAAGAAGCTGTCGGTCATCGGAATTGAAATCCCGTTGCCCGCTTCGGAAGGACATTGAAAAAGTTGGGTTTTGAAAAAGATGAAGTCAAATTGACTCCATAATTTTCATAGTTTAGATGAAGGAGCGCTTTTATCTCAAATCCTGTATCTATCTCGAAGGATAAACACAA
>NEWO01000279.1:846422-868293 GCA_003013225.1 Phalaenopsis aphrodite | reverse complement strand
TAAAATAACAAAAAGGATAAAATAAAAGTAAAAGTGGTGCCTGAAAATCTCTCCGAACTAACTCCCCAAATGAGAACTTTAAAAACTTTTCAATACTTTCAAGACTCCTTTCAAAGTCCTCTCTTCTTTCTTTTATAGTTTTCCAAGAGGTGCCTTGGAAACTCTTTAAAATTTGTCTAGATTCGATGTATCTTCCCAATAGATGCATCTATTCGTGATAATTTTCGTCCATGGTGGTTATAACCACCTATTAAGCCAATGGGTGCCTAAAAAACCTCCTCAAAATTTGCAAAAATTGAATTTACTCATCCAATAACAATCATTGGCGCTTAAGCGCGAGACCCCTAGCGCTTAGGCGCGGCCTTCTCTATTTGTCCGGTGCTTAAGCAACAGATCTGGCGCTTAGGTGCCAAAACTCATTTGCACATTTTTCACATTTTTGCTCCAAATTTGATCCCCTTTTCACTCTTTTGAGCATTTTTCACCCTTTTTACTTGTATCTACAAGAGAAACACAAAATTACCATCCATTCAAGCGCGATATCGCAAAAATAGGTATAAAATGTGTCTAAAAACATAATATATTTTAGGTTTATCACTGTCGTTTCTTTGTTCAGAGCAAGATTCAAGCCGTCTATAAAAGCGAATATCAACTTTCGTCCCAACATTTTTCTGCTGAAGACAAAAAAACATCAGTGAACTAAAATTCAACTTGAACAAGGACAAAAATGAAGCATTCATCAAACAAAAATTTTAGTTTATACAGGTGTAAATTTCTTAGTTAATTTTTTTTAATTTATTGGAATTTCAAAATTAGAGACAAAAGGAGGAAAACTAAAGTGAATAAATTCTAAAATTTTTATTTTATTGAGATTAATTTTATTACAAAATTTTGGACCCAGTTAAAGACGCTTCGCCAACAAATAACCCAAGAGCAATCGAAATTTCAAAAGCTTGATTCTAAGAAATCATCACGTCAGGTAATATATCTTCAAGTAGTGGCTATTAACCAGCAACTGTGTCATTTACCCATAAAATCCACCAGTTGGCAAGATCATCTCAAATGAACCTTTGCTATGAAAAATGGCCCCTCCCAAATTTGTTCAAATTTCCCTCCTATCTTGCGGTGTGCAAGAATAGGTGTTTTGCAGGATCTACTTCCCTGCCATTTTTTGAAATTTTATTTCCAAGCACAATTCCTTCTTCAATCATGAATTGACATTTTCCCCAGTTTAATATAAGATTAGTCCTTTCACACCATTCCAAAACTTTCTTTAAATGATTTAAACATATTTTGAATGAAGTTCCAAGTACTAAAAATAGTCCATAAAGACTTTTATCCCTTTTTCAATCAAATCACTGAAAATTGACATCATACATCTTTAAAATGTTGTAGGTGTATTACATAATCCAAAGGGCATTAACCAAAAAATAAACATTCCATAAGGACAAGTAAATGTTATTTTCTCTTGATCCTCTTAAGTAATAGGTATTTGATGATAACCGATATATCCATCCAAAAAAAAATATTTGTGCCCAGCTAGCCTATCTAACATCTGGTCAAGAAGAGTGAAAGAAAATGATCCTTTCTGGTGGCAGAGTTTAATTTTTATAGTCTATGCAGATTCTCCAACTAGTTAATTGTCTTGTTGATATTAATTTGTTATGCTCTTTTGTCACTAAAGTCACACCTCCTTTGTTTATACCATAGTGAATTGGACTTACCCACGTACTGTCTGAAATAGATTATATTATTCTAGCATCTATTCATTTTAAGAATTCTTTCTTCACAACTTCTTTCATTAAAGGATTTAATCTGGTTTGAGGATCAGTTCTTGGTTCATGTTGATCTTCTAATAAAAATCTATGCATACAAATTGAAGGATTGATTCTTTTAATATCAGCGAATGTCCATCGAAAAACTTTCTTATATCTTTTCAAAGTTTCCAACATTGGTTGATCTTGCTTATCAAGTAATTTTAAGGAAACTATAGAAGTTAATTTAGATAAATATCCTAAGAATTGAAACTTCAATTGTGTAGGAAGTGTTTTCAGTTCTATTTCATGAGGTATCTCAATACATGAAATCAAATTCTTAATACTTTTTGTAGGATCTAACATTTCAATTTTTTCCTAAACATAATCCAAATCCTCTTTACTCACTTCCATAGATTCATCTTGAATTTTATCATGATCTTGATATTACATATATTCCTTTTCAAATTCTACTTCATTAGTCTTCTTAAAAAATTCATGGCTTAAATATTTGTTCATATCCATTCTTGAAGCATTCAATCTCTTACTCTTTTGCAGAGTATCTCATTGATTTTGCAATATTAAATGTAACCTCTTGATCACTAACTGTCATATTTAGCTCTCCTTTCTGGACATTTATCAAAGCTCTTCCAGTGGCTAGGAATGGTCTTCTTATAATGATAAGAATTTATTTATCTTCCTCCATATCTAATACAATAAAGTGTATGGGAAATATAAATTTATCAACCTTTACTAAAATATCTTCTATAACTTCTTTAGGATAGGTAATTGAATGGTCAGCTAACTGAAGAGATACAGTAACAGATGAAATATTTTTAAAGCCCAACCTTCCAAAAATTGATAATGGCATAAGATTAATACTGACTCCTAAGTCACATAAACCTTTTCCATAAAACTGTTCGCTAAGAGAACAAGGAATTGTAAAACTTCTAGGACCTTAAAGTTTTTTAGGAAGGTTTTTCTGAATTATAACACTGCACTCTTCAATGAGTGCAACAATCTCATTATCTACAAACTTCATTTTCTCAGTAAGTATATCCTTCATGAACTTCACATAGCTAAGCATTTCTTCCAAAGCTTAAATAAATGGAAATTTTATCGTTAATTTCCTTAAAATTTCTAAAAAAAATAGAAAATTTGTTGTCTCTGTTTTTCTACTTCAATCTATGAGGAAACGGAGGTGGTGGTCTTTCTATAAAGATTTTCATTGGTTTAATAAGACTTTGTGCTTCAAAATGAAAATCATTACTAGAATTTTCACCTTCCACCTAATCCATTTCAATTTCAATTTCTTGTTGAACTCTATTTTCTAATTCTTTTCCACTTCTTAATTGAATAGCTTTAATTTACTCTTTGTTCCAATCATTAGGATTTATTTCAACATTACTAGGTAATGTTCTTTGGAGTTCTATTGGTAAGTGCGGTAGCAATATATCTCAATTAATTTTTCATATTTCTAATTGTAGCTCCTTGACTTTGTAATTGACTTCTCATTTGCAATATCAATTCTTCCATTGATAACTTTTTGTCCTTACTCTGCTAATTATTAAAACCAAGGGGTAATAAGGTTTATAAATTAAATTATTAAAACCAAGGGGTAATAAGGTTTATAAATTTGATTCCCTTGATTGTTGGAGTTTCCAATGAGTTCGTAGTATTGTTTCCCCTTTGCAGATTTGCAACATTAGAATTATTGTTACTCCAATTAAAGTTCGGATAATTCTTCCAACCAGGATTATAACAATTGGCATAAGGATTATTAGAACGAATGTTTATTGAATCTAAAGTCTCATAAGAAGATTGAGATTCTATCACTTGTCCCAATGAGTTTTTCTCAAGCACAAGTGTTGTTTGAGAATAATTCATTCCTTATTGATCTATCTTTTTTGATATAGTAGCTTTTTGAGCAGCTAACATAGATATTGCATCAAAATCATAAATACTAGCTACTCTTTTTGGATTTAACCTTTCAAAGGTTCATTAAAAATTATTAGTAGCCATCTCTTTAATTATTGAATATGCTTCATCGAATAATTTTGACGTTAATGATCCACCAGCACTAGCATTAATTATCAATCTAAGAGATCCAACAAACCCATTTTAAAAAGTTTGAATTATTAACTAATCTCCCAACGGATGGTGTGAACACTTTCTAAGGAGATCTTTAAATCTTTTCTAAGCTTCATAAATTGATTGCCAGTCAAAGAGATAAAAAGATGTGATATCATTATTAAGCTTAGCATTTCTTGAAGGTGGGAAATATTTTGATAAAACATTTGTGACAAGTCTCCCAATGTTCTGATAGATCTAGGTGCTAATGAATTTAACCACATCTTAGCTTCATCCCTTAATGAAAAAGGAAAAATTCTAAGCCTGACAACATCATTCGACACTCCGTCATATTTAAATATAGTACAAAATTCTAGAAAACTAGCAAGGTGTAAATTAGGATCTTCAGTTGGTGTTCCTCCAAACTGATTGTTTTATACTATTTGGATAATAGTAGGTTTAAGCTCATATGAATTGGCAGCTACAGTAGGGTTATGTAGGCTCAAATGACTTTCATTTGCTGAAGGATTAGCATAATCTCTTAAAGGTCTCTTATGATGTTTGTTTTCATTTCCAGCATTACTCAAATTGCAAGCCATTTTGCTAAAATGATCTATTTCTCTTTGTTGTTTTCAAATTTTGCTATTAGTTCTTTCTAACTCAGAATCGTAAGGTTTAAATTTCTAAATGTTACACTACGCATAAGCAAAGCAAGTATTTTAAAATAAGCAAACACACTTAAATAAGAAAATGTTCAAAACTAAACTACAAACACTCTTTTTTTATAATAAAATAAAATAACTTACTAATATTTTTCTTTACTTCGCTGACAACGGCACCAAAAACTCGATGTGAGTAGATTTAATGTGTAAATTTTGCAAATATTTTTTAATATTCTAAAATACACACGACAGATATAACAATAAATATGCAATATAATCCCAACAAAAATACCTTTTATTAAAATAGTTCGCCTTTAAAACTGTTTTTAAACTGCCAAATGCTCATTAAATTCAACGCAAGTATACGTATCACTCAATTAATAAAGGACTCTAATGGTGTCCTAGATATCGATCCCACGAGGACATTGGAAAAACCTATAAGTAAATTCATAAAATTATTTTATAATATAAAAGTACAAAAATAAAAGTAAAGTGTGAAATTTGACTATTTATTGGTAAAGTGAATGCTATATAAAATGCAGTTCAAAGAAAAAGTTAACTACCTAAAAACAAAATTTTCAAAAGCAAAATTGTGCAAACTAAACAAAGCTTTTGTTAATGGGAGATTCAAATTTAAGAAAGCTTTCTTCCTATTTACAATGAGTATATGGATTTTGAAGAAATTAAAAACCTTTGAAAACATATATATGAACCATTTTGTGCAAAATAGGAGCAATCCTATTCTTTACTCTCTTCCAAGTGATATAAATAACATTGATTAATCTAAAGTTTGGTCGCTAATTCCGTGGTTAGGTTGGGAGGGTAAAAGCTGTCACTCTAGAATTCCCACTACTCCCATTAGTTTCCAATCAACTTGACAAAATTAAGGATTTTAACCTGTCCTCTTAAAATCTCTAATTCTACATCTAAAAAATTATATTTCCTCATTTATTTGCGCTCAATTCCTTGGATGACATAGTCTCTCATGAAATCAAATCTGATTCTCGCCCTATTGTAGAAATCATAGCCCTTTTAAAAATATTTGTTTCTCAACATGTTTTAACATTTCAATTGGTTGGATTGAAAAGTAAATGAAGATCCGAGTTTAAATCATCACAAATTATTGCATTTAAAATCATAGAAAAAAAATCAATTCTTTAAAAAACCATCTCAAAGTAGGGAGAAGGATAAAGAAGACTACTCAGAATTCATGAGAAGTATATGATAAAACATGGATTTCATATATAAAAACAAGGTTACAAAATAAAAGAAATAAAAGAGACAACTTATCTCACAATCTTTCCCTAGAAAATCTCTAGAAGTTCACTCTATATTTTTCTCTCTTTACAAGCATGCTCAATTCTCTCTTAGAAGTCTAATGAAGAAGAAATCTCACACCTTCCCTCTCCTTTAACAACCGTAGAAGAAAATAACCTCTTCTTCTCTCCTTGCCTTTCACATGACCCCCACTTTCTTGTCCTTTTTGTCCCCCTTCAAACTCCTTGAAATCTTCCTCTTTTATTTTGGGCAGCCTGTTTTCAAAAGGAATTCAAAATTTCCTCCAAAAGTCAACTATTTTGAATTCAGAAGACGTGTCACTTGATCTAAGAGACATATACCTTCATAAAAAAATCTTCTAAATGTCTAGATGCATTTAATTACTCCAACATGTGCCTAAAATAGGTGACCCTTTGAAAATTCAAGCAAAATTAGTCTCAAACCGCCTTAATCCACAAAAACTCGTCTCTAGCGCATCATGTGCCAGTTCTGGAGCATCATGCACCAAGCCTCTATCAAACAACACATCATGCGCCAAAATTCCAAAATTCACTATTTTCGCTAAAAATTTCTTCCTTATTTGCCATTTTTGCTCTAAATACCTAAAAATGATATACTTACACAAAAAAATGAAATTCCCTTTTTTTAAAGTATAATATCACAAAAAATAAGCATAAAAATGTATTTAAAATAATATTTTATTTTGGTGTGACATTAACCAGTCAGAAATAGTTCATATCACAGAGAAAGAAGAGAAGCTTCCTCTGCCAATCGATAGGATCAGCAAAAGAAGGATTCCTCAGCAAATATTATACTAGAGAAAGATATTAAACAATTGGTTGAATAACAATTTTGGTAGGCCTTAGCCCAATCTAAAGGGGGTGCGTTGAATTCAAGGGGTAGACCTTCCCTGAATGAATTTGATGTCTTAAGGTTTCTGTGTCATCAAGGTTTAAGACATTCGATGGGACCAAAAATCCCAAGTAGCATATAACACATTTCAAAGCTAGTTGTGGCAACACTGGAGGTAATGATGCTTTACTTTTCTGTTAGCTTCTTAGTAGCCTATAAGGGATTGCATTTGATTGGTATGTCGAGCTACCCAACAGATCGGTCAAGACATTTGCCGAGTTAGAACAGTTGTTCATGAAAATATTTGTTGGAGCACAGCTTCATGTTTCTATTGGAGATCTTTTAGTGGAGATGGGAAAGCCTAATGAGATGTTGGTGGGTTACATCTTGAGGTGGAGAAACCTTAGCATGAAATGTGAACCTTAACTATAGAAAAAACATTTGATTAAGATTCTAATCAAAAGCATCAATGGGCCAGTAGCTTTAATACGTAATGGACTCACCAACAAGTCCTTTGATAAGCTGCTAAGCAAAGCCAATAGTTTACAGGAGGAAGTTAAACACATGGATTCCAAAGAGAAGTCAATAAGTCTAGGATGACCTGAATATTTGAAAAGAAGACTAGAATAGTGGTAACGATCAATAAGGGAAAACAACCGATACCGTTACAGGCATAGCATTCTTACCAAAGTCCTTAGAAATTAACACAACATGCTCAGCAACAAGCACAACAGTATGACCAGTCTAGCTAACAACCACATCAGGGAGGACCGCACTGAGCAGAGGGTAGAATAGGTCCAACTCTTTCAGAATGAAAGAGGAGGATATATTCTTTCAAAGATGAGGACATTCTAATGATGTTCAAATATTTAATGAAGAAGCTCGAGTTCATATTAGCAGAATTGAAGAGGCTGGAAGATGTTGTCAAGGAGTATCCAAATTTTTACCCCTACCACAAGATGTTGTGACATACAATAGAATTTTGCTTCCTCTTCAAGGACAAGCTCAAGAAGAATTTTAAAGAAGGAAATATAACAATCCCAAAGGAATTTTTGAAAGAACCTGAAAATGGTTCTGTAAATATGGTTTTGGCCGAGCTGATCACTCTGATAGATCCTTATTAAGAAAAAAAAGCATAGAGTACATTTTGGAGCAATTAAACCAAGAACATACTGGTTCAGATTCAGACCGCTTTATTGTAGGTAGTTGTTTAGAGTCTATAGCTTGCTCAACCCAAGATGGAGATTCCATCAAAGAAATCATCGCAACTAGAAGATAAATAAAAGAACGACGTCTTAAAGATCGATAGCATGAGGGGGGGAGGGGGTAGGAAAGAGGATGCCTCCGTTAGATTGGTTGTCTCAATTTTGAGGAAGAAAGTCCTCAAAGTTTTGACCATGTATGATTATCTTTTTGCCCCAACATGGTATTATGAATATGATGATTATGATTTCGGCTACATTTTAACTATTTCTAATGATAACGTAACTGACTTTGCTCAATCTAAGTCTGATCTCGATTCCCAAACAGATCTTCAAATCGTACTGAAGTCCGATGAACTCCTTGACTAGAATGATGAAGATATTAACATCACCAGTTACAATAGCACCAGAAGTGAGGAACCATTCTTCAAGTGCCACGATGCACAACCTACTATTAACTTGGGTCTCTCCAATGAAGAAGAAGAGACATGAGAAATTTTGCCTACAACATCTCAGAAAAAGAAATCACAGAAAGAAATGAAAGGAGAGGGAAAGTGTTACCCTCGAGGTTAGCTCCAGTAAATAAAGGAAAACAAATAGTCACATAGAATGAGCTACATCCACCATTGCCGGTTGAAGAACCACATAATCAAGTGAAGATCAGAGGATTATATAAAGTGGATTATAACGAGCTAGCTTATCTTAGGAGGTGCTCTAACGTTGTCAAAGGAGATGAGGGAGTCTCTAGTTACAACCTTGCTTGACCCAAAGATTTACTTAGCTCAGTTGGCCAGCACATCCTCGGATGAAGTTTGTTCATTAAAGGAACAACTTGGGATAACCTTCATAAATGAAGACTTTCTGCTTGGTACCACTAACAATAACCGACCACTCTAATCTCCGTTAATATCGGAAGAATTGTTTTGTTCGGAGTTTTGGTAGATTTGGAAGCATCCCTCAACTTAATGAGTATACGAACATTGTTAATTTAAATATTGAAGCCCAGGAGAGTACAACCAATAAAATGATGTTAAGAGGATTTAACCAGAAGGGAGAAAGAGCAATTGGATCGATTACACTACTAATGAAAGTAGGAGAACTAGTAACAACCAAAAAATTCCATATCATTGAAAAATAGACCTCTTTCAATGCTTTACTCAGATGACCATAGATTCACGAGCATAATATGGTTTCGTCATTTGTACACCAATGTATCAAATATTTTGAAGAAGGGCAAGAGCATTGTATTAAGGGAGATTTACAGCCATTTTTAGTTCATGAAGTAGTTGTCCATGAAGACGCGACCTACTATGCTCCTCCAAAGAGAAGTGTCTTTTCCCATGAAATGATTGCAAATGAAGTACAAGATTAAGAAGAATCACAAAGAAGAGGTCATTCAATTCTGCTTTGATGGTTTCCTACCATTCCTTCACAACAAGCTGTTAGAGGTTCTTTTAGCCCATACACCAAAGATTGAGGTCGTGGAAGTGAATGAGGAAGAACCAATGTGATTGTTGAAAGGACTAGGTTGACCATCAACATCGACATGGAAGAAAGTTCTTATGAAGAAAGATTTGAGGAAGAAATAATGATGATAAAATAGAAGAAACCAAAGTATAGAATTTCTTTAGAAGATGTGGAGAAAGATGAATATGAGTCAATGTATGATCAGATCAAACACTATGTGAAAGCCATGACTCTTACTCCAATTTAACCTCAAAATGTTGAGAGTTTAAAGGTCAAGGAAGTTTGTAGTGTTACTTTGAAGCCGATCAAGTTTTACCATGCTTCCCCTTCTACTATTTTTTAAAATCATGTAAATTAAGAAGAGGATTCTAATGTATTAATAAAATTACCATTTGGTTACTTTTCTCTTTCTGTACAAAAGTTAATTCAGCTGGGATATGTGTCAAAAAAATTTCCAAAGGATAAGCTACAATATTTTAAGAAATTATGGAAGGATAAAAGTCAAACTACTAACTCTAAAGAAGGTCTCGAATTTTGTTCTGTAGGACCAATCAATGACTTGGAATTTAGCATGGTTATTACTAGCGAATTAGAAGAGGGTTGTCTTGATGTAGAGGATGACTCTCAAGATTAGTTAATAGGCGATGCCCCACCGGAATTTGAAGAAGAAATTAAATCAATAGTGGATGAAATGAAAGAAATCAACCTTATGATTAAGGGGCAGCCTCAATCTACCTTTATAAGTTCTCTACTCACTGAGGAAGAATCCACAAAACTGATAAAGTTATTATCAAATTTTAAAGATTGCTTTGTCTAGAGCTATGATGAAATGTCAGGGCTGTTAGAAGAAGTTTTAGTTATTAAACTTGGAGTAGACGAAGATATGACCCATTAAAACAAACCCTCAGAAAAATGTGCCTCGAGATAGAGAAACAAGTCATTGCCAAGGTAAAGAAGTTAATAGATGCTAACTTTGTGCGAGAAGAGCAATACCCACATGGTTAGCCAATATTGTACCAGTTAAGAAGAAAAAATGGAAAAATTTATGTATGTGTTGACTTCAGGGATTTAAATAAAGCATGTCCAAATGATGATTTTCCACTACCGGTACCAGAGTTAATGATGGACATCACATCGACACATGAGATTTTCCCTTTCATGGATGGATCGTCAAGATACAACCAAATTAAGATGGCTCCAGAGGATGCATCACTAACAGCTTTCAGGACACTGATTGAGATTATTTGCTACATAGTGATGTCATTCGGGTTAAAGAATGATGAAGTAACATTTCAACGAGCAATGATGAAGATCTTTCACGACCTCATTCACAACCAAGTGGAGTGCTACATGGATGATTTGGTCATTAAGAACAAATAAAAAATATACAATTTATATGATTTCAGGATCGTGTTTGAATGATTTTGATAAAATAATTTAAAAATCAATCCCTTCAAGCACACCTTCACCGTCACCACCAAAAATTTTCTAGAATTCGTCATCCATCACCGGGGAATCATGATTGACCCAGAAAAGATTAAAGCTATCTTGGAAATGCATCATCGCAAAACCTTGAAACAACTACATTCCTTTCATGGAAAATTGACATATCTGAGATCTTTTATTTCTAATCTCTCAGGTAGGTGTCAACTCTTATCAACATTAATTAAAAAGGAAACTAAATTCCTTCGGGAAGAGAAATGCCAGCAGACTTTTAAGGATATTAAACAATACTTAATGACGCCTCTTACTTTAGCAGCCCCTATCCCGGGAAAACCGTTGATACTTTGTACCACAGCCTTAGATGACTCTCTCGGAGCCCTGTTAGCTCAGTTGAATTATGAGAGTAAGGAAAATGCGCTCTACCACTTGAGTTGACGTCTAATACCAATGGAGGTAAGGTATCCACCTATTGAGAAGAATTGTCTAACATTAATTTTAATCACCCAAAAGTTTAGGCATTAAATGCTTTCTCATAAAATTACCCTTATCTTGAAAGTTAATTCCTAGCAATATTTGATGACCTGACCAACTCTTTCTGGATGTTTAGCAAGGTGGTCGATGATTTTATTGCAATTCGATATAACTTTTGTTCCCCTCCAGGCTATCAGGGGACCGATTTTAGTAGATTCATCCTCTAAAAAGTCGTTGGAGAATGCAAGATTTTGAAGCCAAGGCTAGCAAAATACCACTGGTACATATTAAAACTGTTAGAGCAGATCCCCAATGTAACTTTGCACTAGATTCCTCAAGGAGAAATGTTCTATTTCGATGCTCTAGCAAAACTTGCTAAGGAAATGGCGTGTCCACTGGATGATTCCATCAACATTGCAGTACAAGGAAGACAAGTTGTGTCTCGGATCGACCTCGACAATTTACAAAAACTAGAAAAAGAAGAAAGAATGATGATTGTAGTTGCTGACATTAACGAAGACTCGTGCAAGCCTTTGATAGAATATTTGTAAATTAGAAAGCTATCAGAGGACAAGTCCGAGGCACACCACATCACAAGAAGAGCTATGTCATATGCTCTAGTGGATGATGTCCTCTACAGAAGATCGTTCGATCAGATGTAGCTGAGATGTCTGAGCAGAGTAAAAGCATGAACTATTGTCAAATAAATACATGTCGGATTGTGTGTGCTCACCAGTGAGGGCCAAAGATGAAAAAAAATATTAAAAGACTCGAACATTATTGGCCAGCGATGGTATTCAGTTGCATGAATATAACTAAAATGTGTCACTTTTGTATAGTGTATGGGGTGGTCTTACACCAACCTCTGAATGTGCTACACCTAACCATTGCCTCGTGGCCATTCAAGTGTTGGAGCATAAACATAATAGGTCTAATAGACCCTCCATCCTCTAAGGTACATAGGTTTCTTCTTGCCGCTACGGATTACTTCTTCAAATGGGCAAAGGCAGTGCCGTTACGAGAGGTTACAACACAGCATGTTTTGCTTTTTTTTAAGAGGCAATTTGTCTACCATTTCAGTGTACCGCACAGAGTGATTTCCAACAACAGGATAGCCTTCAAGAACACAAAGAGCAACAACTTTGTCTAAAGACATGAGATAGATTGGAGGTACTCTATAATTTACTATCCTAGGGCAAACAACTTGGCCGAGGCCTTCAACAAGATGCTCGTGCAAATTTTAAAGAAAAAATTGGACGAAAACATAAGTGATTTGCATAATAAACTATTAGAAGCTTTGTTGGCCTGCCAGACAACGTTCAGAATTCTAACTAATTGTACACCCTAAGCACTTGTGTACGGGTTCGAGGCCATACTGCTGCTAGAAGTCCAAAAATCATCTTTTGGAGTCTTCATCGCTAATAAAATCACAACTAAAGAAAGTGCAAAACTGATACTTGAAGAATTGGAAAGTCTCGAGGGAAAATCACTAGAAGCATAATAACATTTGCAACACTACATAGTGTAGATGGTGCAGGCTCATGACAAAGTGGTCCACTTGAGGTCATTTAAGGTTGGTGATCTCGTTCATGTTCTCAAAACATCAAACCTACCTCCACCTACTACGGTAAGAGGAGTTAGGAGCTTTTTAGGACTTGCTAGATTTTACAAGAGATATATCAAAGATTCAAAAATTACTAAACCTTTTTGTTAACTATGGAAAAAGATACAAAATTTTAATTTAATCAAGATTGCCATAAAGTCTTTGAATCTTTAAATGAAAAATTGATCATTGCTCCTATAAATGTTTTACCTGATTGGGAGAAAGCTTTTGAATTAATCTGTGATGCAAGTGATTATGCTATTGAAGCTGTTTTAGGGAAGAGATATGATAAGATTTTTAAAGCCTTATATTATCCCAGTAAGAGTCTTAATGATGCTCAGATTAATTCAACCACCACTAAAAAAGAGTTATTAGACATTGTGTATGCTTTTGATAATTTTAGATCATATATGATTAGAGTTAAATGTGTTGTGCATACTGACCATTCAACTATTAAATCATTCAGATTAATTAGATGGGTACTTCTGATGCAAGAGTTTGATTTTGTAAAAAACAATAAAAAAGGACTGATAATCAAATTGCTGATCATCTGTCTAGGCTAGAACAGGAAGAAATACTTGATTTAGAAAAAAGAAATTAATGAAACCTTTTTTGATGAACAACTTTATGTTGCAAAAAGATGGGAAATATCTTGGTATGTTGATATTGTAAATTATATTGTTAGTGATATTTTATCATATAGACTGACAAAATAGTAGAAAAAAAATTCATTCATGATGCAAAATGTTATGTTTGGGATGATCCTTATTTGTATAATCAATGTAAAGATTTAGTAATGAGACGATGTCTGCCTTATAAATAAATTCATTAAATTATTTAGAAATGTCATGATTTAGATTTTGAAGGTCCTTTGGGAAAAATAGAACTATTCATAAAATTTTACAATCAGGATTTTATTGGTTTACTCTATTTAGAGATGTTAATATATATATATATATATATATATGAACATCTGATTAGAGTCAGAGAGTAGGTAATATTTCAAAAAGAAATGAAATGCCTCTAAATTTTAATTTGGAAATTAAAATTTTTTATGCATGGGGATTAGATTTTATGGAACCATTTATACCTTCATTTAAAAATATATATGTATTGATTACAGTGGATTATGTTCTAAAATGGATTGAACCAATTTCTTTACCTGAGTGACATGATCGGAGTGTTTTAAAATTTTTAATTAAAAATATTTTTACAAGATATGAAATGTCGAGAGTAATCATTACCGATGGAGGATCTCATTTTGGAAATGCAACATTTTGAAGATTTGTGGAAAAATTTAATTTAAAAAATAAAATTGCAACTACTTATTGTCCCCAAACTAGTGGTTTAGCAAAAGTATATAAAATAAAATTAAGAGAATTTTGGAAAAGATTGCTAATCCTAATAAAATGGATTGCTTTATTAGATTAGATACGCCATTATGGGCATAAATGGCTGCTTATATAACACCTATAGGAATGTCTCCATAGAGATTTATTTTTGGGATGACTTGTCACTTGCCAGTTGAATTGGAGCGTAAAGCTTATTGGGCTATAAAAAAATTCATTTCAATTTGAAAGAAGGTGGTGAGAAAAGATTCTTGCAATTGAATGAGCTTGAGGAAATTAGGAATGAATCTTGTGATGATGTGAGGATTTATAAGGAAAAGATGAAAGAATGTCATGATCGGAAGATAATAGAAAAGAGAATTTGAATCTGAACAAGAAGTTTTATTATACAATATAATATTGAAATTATTTCCTAAAAATTTGAAGTCCAGATGAAAAGGGTCATTCAGAGTTATAAAAGTTTATCCCTATGGAGCAGTTAATATTAGAAACCCCAAGATTGGAAAGATATTTAAAGTGAGTGGACACAGACTGAAACCATTTTTTGATGGTCAAAGACCAGCTTTTTTGGAAACTGTAATATCGGGTCACCTAGAATGAGACTGAGAATGTTGGATTGACGACATTAAACCAAGCACTTTGTGGGAGGCAACCCATATGAATCATTATTTAGTTTGCTTTTGAGTTTTTATTGTTTGAAATATTTTACGTATATTTTTGTTTAGGTCTTTATGAAGTTTGTGTATTTGAGAAAAATATTTAGAAGATTCTTTTTTTCCCTAATTTTATGGGAAAATTGAGAATTTATTGGATCAAAATCAAAATAGTGATGTTTTTGGAACTGGCGCATTATGCGCTGAATTCCAAAGAACTAGCGCATGATGCACTGCAATGACGAAAACGACTTAAATTTTTCAAAAGGCAGCTTTTAGCGATTTTTTGTGGCTTCTTCTCCTTATACCTCCTAAAAACCTAATCTTAAGTCTATTTTAAGGAGGAAAATGAGGGAAAAGCCACTAGATTTTAAATCCAATGACTTCCCACTCCAAAAATACTAAGAGATTTTGAATTTTCAGCCAGAGAAAGTTTGTCAGTTTTGATGCTCATAAATTACATGATCGAGTTCTAGTGAAGAAGAGGCCAATCAAAGAAAGGGGATTTTTGAATCGAGGATTAAACACGTCGAATACTCTAGTGGAAGAGATTATTGCGTTGAGGCACTAAGAAGTGCTTTGCTACAATACTGACGTTGTAGTCATCCTTGGGGTGAAAGAGTTTTATACAAATCTTCATGGAATTAACCAAGGAATAGTCTATGTGTGAGTCAGGTTTGCGTAGTTTACTCCTTTAAGAATAAACGAGATATTTATGATTGAGAATGTGCATGTTTGCCAGTATGCAAATTTTACCCGTATGAGAGACAATATGACTAAACTCTACCGATACCTTACGGATGAAGATGCGAATTGGGAGGCTAGAGATGATGTGAAAGTAAGTTTTTCCTCACCATTTTTAAATTCTTCTTCAAAGGCATGACACTTCCTTATTGCATCAAAATTACATCCCACCATGAAGATTAGTAAAGTAATTACGGAGAGTGTTGTTTCAAATTATTGTATTCAAATCAGAAAGCTTGTTGATATTGGAACCATAATTATAAAATTGGCTTTGGGTTTGATTGTGAATGGATCTGAAATTTGACTTGGACATCCATCAACTATTTTCTTGCTATGTAGTCAATCGAAAGTACTTTATGAACGTTAGGAAAAATTGCTTCTTCCAGGGAAGCTGATGGATCCTAAATTCTACTACAACGGTATTGAAATGAGAGATGAAAATGATATGAATGTTTTGATAGATCAAGGATCTCAGAATTCATCACATATTCAACCCTACTATAATTTGAGTGCACTTTTGAAGAGAATCAAGAAGTAGAGAAAGAGTTGCAAAATCTAATGCATGTGCTTGGTAATATTTATGAAATGTTGGATCATCTGGATTGGAGAGTAAAAGAACATTTTAAATATACTGGCATATTAAAGTTGGTTTGTTATGTTTGTTCAAGAAACATTCTTGGATTGGAGAGGATTCAGCTAATGAGTTTCCATATTAACCCTTTTACAACCTTTATGTGCACTACCAATCGATGGGAGATAATAAGGAAGACGAGAGTGGAGAAGATGTTTATACTTAATTTATCCATAGAACCTTTTATTTAGTACTGCTTGTGTTAGTTTGTTAAGTTAGATTGCATTTCCTTTCCATTTTGTACTATTTATGTTTATGCTTTGTATTTTTAATGTTTAGAATTTAGTGTTAGAATGTTGGTTTGCTTTAGAACACTGAATTTGATGTTTGTTCGCTTGAAAACGGTTAGTTTTTCTTAGTGCATATTTTAAATATAAATGTGAGTTTTGTGTTGTTTGTGAAAGTTGGAGTTAGAATGATGTTTCTGTATGCTTAGAAATGTTGATTTGATTTAATTAAAGATTGAAGTAAGGCAGCACGGAGCATATTTCCACAGAAATCAAAATCTGGTGAATTTATGTTGTACGTATTATGTGCCAGATTGGCACATAATGTGTCTTTTTATAGAGCGTTGGCGCATGATGTGATATATTTTGTGCATGATGCGCCAAAGACCCAAACATGTCAGTTCTCCTAAAACAAGTCGCAAAATCGCACGGACAAGCTCAAATTTAATTGCTTGCGTCGTCTCCTACCTCTTAACCTTGACCTAGGGCTTTTTATTGAGGACAATACAGATTATTTTGGAGGCCAAAAATCATAGATTCCATCTTCTCTTGGTAAGAGCTTCATTTTAACTTAGAAATTTTTTATTTTTACCCCGGATTTTTCCTACGTTATGGAAGATCCAAAATTTGGGATTTTTGATGAAAAAGCTTGAAGAAAAATCTAGGTGAAAAGTTTCTTACCAAATAATCTTGCTTGAGGAGTTAGATTTTTTATTTAGTAATTTGTTTGAAATTTATTTGAATTTTTGTAGAATTTCCAATGGCTCCCTGAGCTAAAAGAGGAAGGACGTCCGAGATTTTGATTCATGAAGATTCATTAACTTTAAGGCCCAACATAGTTACAATACACAAAGGGAGACCAGAAGATTGATCCTTTCATGAAATTGGGAATAATTCTGCTACTTTGCTACAGTAGCAATTTTCCCAATTATTCAGGATTTTTATGTCAAATTGAGTTTCACTGCTGGTGACCACATGCTGGTTAGAGGTAAACAAGTTGAATTTATTGTTGATTGGATCAATACTTTTTATGGGCTGAGAAATGTATTTTTGATGAATATGCTACATTCGTGATGACTAGTTCATTACTGGATGAAGTGCTTGCCTTTTTGACTGATGGAAGAGGAGGGTGGAAGATTAAGAATAACATGATAGTTAACTTCCCTGCTTTCATGTTGACTAGCCAGTCAAAGGTATGACATCACTTTATTTCTGCTAGATTATTGTCAACAAATCATCTTGCTGATGTTACAAAAGATAAAGTTATGTTTAACTATTGCATTCAGAACATGAAAGCAATAGACGTTGGTGCACTTAACCCTAGTCTGAGCTAGACAATTCATACCTAGATAATTCATTAGGGCACAAGACTTCATCCGAAGGTTTGTTGGGTCCAATCGAAGCTACCACAACCATCTGGTTGTGGCCTCCCCTCTCAAACAAAGGATTTGAGCTTTAACCCTAGTCTAAGCTTATTTTGATTCTCCATTTGTAATGGATTGATTTTATACTTGATTAACCACATAGATGTGTTTGTCTTGAGCAGATGAAAGTTTAGTAAGAAATCCCATGAGATTTGGTTGTGTCTAGACGAAGATCTTAAGGTTTTAGTGTGAACGGCTTACGGGTTAGGTCACTTGGGGATAATAACGGAGAGTCATCCGATCGCGCGTGTATCCAACCAACGGAGGAGATCAAAGCTGACGAGCTGATGGTACATGAACCGCGGGTCGCATGGCAGTTGAAGTGGATGGCAGCATTGATTGAGAGAGCACCGTGTGAGAGTTTGAAGCCACTGTAGGATGAGTTTGCGCCGCGTGGATAAGTAGAAAAATATGGATTTTTTATAATTATCTTTAATACCTAAACTTCAAAAATTCATATCTTTCTCTAAAAAAGTCATAAAAATAAAATATAAATATCTTTTGGCATTGTGAACAAAGGAGAATCATGTAGACTAAAAATATTTTTTTTTCAAATATATTATTTTAATGAATTAAATACCCTCTATGGTAATTTAATTCTCCATGGCTTAAATAATTTCACTATGGCCTAAACTTTTAAGGGTTTATTCTCCAATCACAGAGGAGATGTTCTCTAATTTTTCCAAGGTCGAAATACATCTCTTTGCTTCTAGCCTTAATTTTTAAACTAAAGTGACCATTCTGGCTTATTTTAATTATTTAAACCAAAGTATCACTTCGAGAATTATGAGAATAATTTTAATAGGCTTTCTGTGGACAGAGAAGTTTAAGAAAAATATCATGATGTTTTGAATTACCTTGTAAATTTCTATATTTAATTAAATGTGAATATGTTATGTTAAATTTTATAAACTAAATACTTATCATAAATTGACAAAATCCCTTCCCCGCTGTCCATAAAAATCATGTTTATCCACTGTAAAAATATCAAAGTTATTTGGCCTATTTTAAGCATTAAAATGAATTTTTAAACCTTGTATTTTTGTACCAAAATAGTTTTAGTAAATTAAATAAACATAGAAAAAGTATGAAACTTGGTTTTCTTAGTTCCTTCTAATCCTGGGCATTTAATAAAAATAAAATATATTTTTTTGAAAATATTTCATTATTAAATGGTATTTTGAATTAAAAATAATTAAAATAATCAAGATTTCCAAAAATATCAAAAATGGTTCAAAATGTGTTTAAATGTCTCTTGATCACTTAGAATTCATTAGGAAATTTTTCCTATACTTTCTAAATTAAAATATAATTTTTAAATGCTTAAAAATGAATTTTTCATATATTCCCACTAAAAAATAATTATATTAAAAAAATTAAAAAATCACAAAAATAAAAAATTTGATTCTCTGAGTTTCTTGAACTAAGAGAAGTCTATAAAAAAATATATAAATGATTTTTGTGGTTAAAAATATCATTTTCTACTTAATTTAATCATTAAAATTGATTAAAAATCAAAATAATAATAATAATAATTTAATTTTAAAAATCATGAAATCTTGCCTAAGTGTTTCTCTGACCATAGGAAACCTCTAATAATTTTTCTCATAAATAAAAAACTTATATTAGAAAGCTAAATAAATCAACTTTTGATAATCATATCTTCTAAAATTAAATAATTATCTAAATTAAATTATAATTTTGAGAGGTCCACATGTTCTCCTCTAAACATTATAATTACCTCATGGATATGACACTCTAAACCCTCAAAGTCATTTGAGTTGTGTTTAGTTAGTTATGAGGTGAAGTGCCCCAAGGGTAAAGTGGTAATTTTAGACTTTGGTACCTTAATCAAAATTTAAGAATAACCGAGGTAAAATGGGTAATTTTGATCTTAATGAATATGTTTGGATGATTAAAACACAATGGGATAAAAAGGTAGAAACCCACTCACCACCTTTGCACAATGGCAACAAGGTTATAAACCTCCTGATCTTCTTGACTTGTTAGTCAATTAAAGATCAAATGATTCTTAAGTGAGGGGCTTAAGTAGAGAAGATGATAATTTACTTTTCTTAAGCCCAAAGTTGAGGATGGATTGACTATTTAATAAGAATACACATCACTTAAACCAAAATTTGGATGACCACTATTTCACCTATCATGATTATTAAAGGCTTGGTAGTGGCCTAGGTTTAATATCTAAACTCAATTGATTGGATTTAAAAAATGATATGATTAGAAATTAACATCGACAAACACAACAAGCCTGACTTTAACTGTGGGCACCATAATCTTTAAATGACTTAAACTTGCTTCAAGGGCACTCATTCACATAACTCTTAAATGAAATATTAATTAACTTGCCAAGTATCCTATCCTTGGGATAATGAAATTGTCAAGTTTAACTGAGCAACGGAGTAGTCACACTTTAACCTCGGATGATTAATGAAATAATATGATAAGTTCAAAATTAACTTAAAAAAATTTAAAAGAGCCTCAAAGTAGCTCTAGGTCATTCCCTCAACACTTTGAAATCTTATGGATATTTTGAAGAGCAAATTGAACTTTTCATATTTTTTTCTTAAAATATCCATTAGGATCTTCTAAGGTCCAACAAAATCATAGCCTAGGGATTGCTAACTAAACCTTCATCTACTTTTACAATTTAAACTTCCTTACAAAACTAAATAGTTGCCTTGCAAGTACTGACCTTTCAAGTGGTGTAAAGAGAAGACTCCCCAGGTACGCTTTTACAATTTACAGTGTCAACTTTTCTTATATTTTCTACACTATATTTTTATACTTACAAAACTTGCATGTTAAAAAATGATAGACACCCTGTATGAAAGCCAAAACAGGTAGGATAGTTGTAAAACCAAAACCAAAACTAAAATCAACCGAGATAAAATTCAACGCCACAACTTTCAACATATAAGGCAAATCTAAATTTAATCAGAAATATCACAAACAACAATTACAACAAAATTAAGATGTCTCTATTGGATGATCGGGAATCCTTCAGAGGAGGTAACCTACTGTTGCTAACGAGGATTCCCATAGTATAAATGAAAGTATGGAACTCAATAAGTTGAGTTTAGTAAATTAATTTGGACTAAGTGAATTCAATAGAAAATAGTGATACCAGAATGAAGGAACTGTAGGATCCTAATCGGTGTCACTCTAATCAACTTTAATATGCCCTCCTAATATTCAAATAACTATAACCATATGAAAATCTGATTTGACATCATAACCTTAAACATTTAAACTCGTCACAACGAAGAGCTTGGAGCTAACATTATGAGCAACAGGACCATCTTCAATAGTAGGAGGATCTACAAGAACATCTCTTTCCTTATAATTAAACAACAAGCCATAGGACTTCAAGGTTGTTTGCTTATGCAACATAAATCCTCACCTCATCTTTAGGCCTATGTATGGCTCTACTATACAATATAAGCCCTAACTCGTCTTAGGATTTTGAGGTTGTCATTCTTCAGGACCTAAATCCTCACATCTTCCAAGCTATTTGTGTCGTCGTTTTACGCGAGTGTAAGCCTTAATTAATAAAATTGATAGATTAAAACATTCAAATAATTTCTACTCAAAATCAAACCCAAACAATAGGATAGATTGAGAAGTCACCGAGGTTCTCTTTCAGATCTATGACATCCCCTAGTTCTTCCTCCTTTGAATTCCATAATAAATATTTCAAATTTGAACTATTCCTCTTTCACCCCTCTTTATCTAATCTCATTGAAATGTCCTATCCTTTTGACCTTTTTGAAGATAACATTTCTTGATTTTTTCTTGAGAGTTCTCTTAGGTGACTTCGGTTATCTAAGATGTAATTAACTATAGAGGCTTGCCCTTATAAGAAGCTTTTCTGAAGCCAGCTTAATATAAACCCTATCTAATTCTTCGTCTTAAATAAATGAACATGTCGGCAAATAAAATAGTTTTGTAGACCAAAAGGATGTCATATATTTCTTAGTTAATTTGTTTGAGCCTCATCCACAAGTCTTTTGTTTATCTTTC
>NEWO01000279.1:833870-846152 GCA_003013225.1 Phalaenopsis aphrodite | reverse complement strand
CACTGGGGTTTAGCTTCTCTCTCCATTTATATTAGGAAATATTTTCTTCGTATATCGATAAAATGACCATGTTCCTCTTGGATCAATTTACCCTTCTTCTATTGGCATGCTTTACCCATTTCTATCTTGGGAAAGTACGGTCAACTCTTTTGGACTTTAGGACAGTCTGTTCAACCCCCTTTGAACAGAGAGGTTTTGGAGGCCATTAAGGACATTTTAATCTTCATGTGGGGTCGGACCCCTAATAGATGTGTTGGTGGACTAGTTCCACATGGGTATTACACGTTGTTAAGATGACCTCGCACTGACTCCTCAACTTCACCTTTTTCCTTTTCGAATTTGATTTGCTATTTCACAAATTAAATCGGGTTTTTTCGTGCTACGCGTGCTCTTTAAATTTTTGTTATATTAAATAATTCTTACTACTTTCAAACTACTTTTACATTAAAATCTCCACAAATTAAATAAATACTTATGCTGTCTACAGATCTACCTCTATTAATTTTTAGTGCTCTCACTAAGATTACAAGCTACTGGCCAAATAGCTAGCCCAGAGCTTTCTTTTTGAAGTAGTTGCAATGGAGTCTCCAAAGTTTACCTTTTCCTGCAACTTGCTGACGAGCCGCAGTGCCCACAACTTCGCTCCCACCATCAATTTTAGAGCCGGATTTAAAGAACTCAAAGTCGTTTTCGGGAAAGTCCCATTCGTCATAATGAAAGTCGCTGCTCTAGAGGTTCAAGAGCGGTCTGCTGAGTTTAACTTGAGCAGCCCTCAAGACTTTGCTTCTTATAATAAGGTCGAGATTATTGCCACCATGACACCTACCAAGCCTATTTTTCTTGTTTCTGCTAAGGGAAAAGAAGTTATGATCGTTGACCCGACTGAAGAAATGGTTGTTCCTCCTTTTGTATTTGAAATCAGACCAAGTTCAAAAGCTGCATCGTTAACTGAAAGCGACTTTATATATGCTTAAAAATACAAAAATTTGATAATGTTTCTAGAAGATTTAATTCCTCAGCAACGATGCTAAAAACTTGATAACGATTATAGATTTGATAAAGATGTATATAAAATATTCAATAAATGCAAAGTCACACTTTTCTATGCAAGTATACGTATCGCTCAAGTAACACAGGGCTCTAATGGAGTCTTGGATATCGATCCCATAGGGAGTAATATTAGAGGCTATAAACTAAGATTTTAGAAAATCAATACTTAATCACAACAATATAGTTCAAATTGCTTATCTTTCAGTAATAAGCAATTGAAATAATCATGTAATTTTAAAAACTCTTAAATAACTAATTCTACTAATAAAGTTTCTAATGTGAAGTTCAATATGTAAGAAAACATCCTTCTCCTTATCAAGAAATTATAGTGAATGGATAAAGTGAATTAGTTCAAATTGGATTGTGCCAAATAAGAGCATACCTATTCATTACCCTTTGGTCCAGGCATAAGGAACATTGACTAATCCTTTGCTTGTTGACTGAATCTATGGCTAAGCTGGGAGGATAACGACTCTAACTTTGGAGCTCCCACGTTCCCCTTGCCTGAGGGCTAACATCTACACATCAACACTTAATTGATAGGACCAAATTGAGGATTTTAGTCTATCACACTAAAATCTCCAATCCTACGCCCGATAATTTTATTTCCCAATTTATTTCCACGTAACTTTCAGGGACTTTGAACTCCCTAAATCTTTTAGGTAATCTTCACTTTAGTTGTAAAACTAAACATATTTTAACAAAAAAATTGGCCAGATTGAAAGTAAATTAAGATCGAAGTGAAAAGATCATCAGAACCTCTTTAGCATTCTCAAGGCTCAACCAATTCAAATCACCATTTCACAAAATCTAAAGCCAAGGAGTAAGACAAATAAAACTTCTCAGAACTCATCGAAAATATATGACAAAACTTGAAATTTGAATATAAAAATAAAGTCATACAAACTACAATAAGTAAATACCACTTATCTCTAATTTCTTCCCAAGAAAACTCCTCGAAGTTCCTCTGAATCTCTTCATTTCTTTACAATACACAGAATTCTTCTTCGAAGCGACAAGGAGGAAGAAATCTCTCACTTTCCCTCCACTCTTACAATCTCTTAAAGATTCCTCATAATGTAACCATAAATTAAACTCTACACTATACACACACCACCTGATTTTCGGCCAAAAGTTTCTCTCAAAGTTGTAGAAGAGTTTTCTTAAGAGTTGCCTAAGCATCCCCTTAAAAATCATCCACATTCAATGCACCTGTTGAGATAGCTGCCAATCTTTCCATAGGAGGCCTCGAGGGCGTCGTCGACGGCTTTCTAGAATACCCGCCGTCGACACCCTAGTTCAAATTTTCATAGTTTTATCCTTTTTCCTCCAAATTTGCTCCTTTTTTATCTTTTTACTCCAATGATCATAATTCAACATACCTGCACAAAACATCAAAATACCTTTCTTTAAAGTGCATTATCATCAAAATCAGTGTAAAAAATGTATGAAAATCTATTGTAGTAAAAGTTATGATCTCTCAAACTTAACTATTACTTGTCCTTAAGTAATTTTAGTACTACATAAAAGTTATGATCTATTATAGTAAAGTTTTAATTCATAAATACTATATATTTGATTTAAGTAAATATCATAGTGAGATTTTTAGAAAAAATTCAAGTAAATAAATTAACTCTGTAGGTACAAGATTATCTAGTCATCAAGTTTAAGAGTTCTAGTTTTCGATTCATTTCAAAAATAACTATATGTTGTAATATCAAGTCACTTAGAATATTCAAATGATAGGAACTTTATGGGAACACTACTAGTAAAATATGCTAATCCATAAATATCTATTCAGGAATGTATTTAGGTTTCCCCTTTAGGTAGGTCCAAGTGAAGCCAATTTTTTATTAGGCATCTCCTCAAGCTTCTCCTCACTTTTATACTTTTTTTCTTTCTTTTTGTCATTTGGATTCCATTCAATCCTTCATTTTTTTTTTCTTTTCAGGGATTGTTTTCAATCCATTCTTTTTCTTTTTCAAGTGAGGATTACTATATCTGGATAGCCTTTAATGATTTTGAACATCACCTTTTTTCCCTAAATTTAAAACTCAAAGCATTCCTTTATCTTATAAGTGTTTCATAGCTTTTACATCAATGAGCCCCAATTATTTCTTCTTAGATGAATTTCCAAGATTCTTAACACTTCAAAATGCAGTTTCATTTACTTTAAATAGTTAACTATAGTCTTGTTCTTTTATACTAAATATGTTAATCTACAAAATTAATTTTCCTTACAAAAATATTCCAATAAATCTACCATAATATTTAAATATGTACAAAATATAGTTCTCTGAATTAAATTCACTACATAAAATCATATTAATAATTTTTGAAAATAATTAAATTTAGAAACTCTTATAGTTAATATTTTTCGTCCCTCGCCCAAACTAAAAATTTTCAATATGGAATGATACAGGTGGAAACAAAAAATCTAAATATAAATCATCCCTCAGTACTTTAGGCATTATCATCATTTTGAAATTTTTGCAGTCTTTCTCAAAATTTTTACTTCAACTGGTCTGTGATATTAGGAGCTTTCTATACATATAAATCATTAGAGAATTTGCTGGGTAATGAAATTTTGAAATAAGTACAAAAATAAACATTACACAAACACAATTTTTTGCTAACACATCCACAATACTAAATAAAAAATAATTACAAAGATATTAAAATGCAAATAAAAATCACATCACATTACAATTTTACAAAGTACTAATCAACATCTATTATAACTACACATGCAAATTTCAACTACAACACTAAACAATTATAGCAATAATTTAAAATTATCTAATTGCAAAATGAAAATATAGAATAAAAATGAAGGTACAAACAACCAAACATCTATCTCTACTACAAAATTTCAAAAATAAAAGTACATCAATTATTATCATATATTAAAATCCCATGCTATATCTTCATCTCCCTGGTTAGCTGGTGGATTGGGCTGATACTGAGTATAACGGGGGCATTCAGGAAAAGTAACATCAAGCTCACCTCTGTAGTGTCGGGCCTGAGCTTCGTAGTAAGCTATCTCAAAGTCAGAATGCCTCTGTAGGTACTCAATATCATAATCATGTTTACGTTATAATCCCCCAATTTATTCATTTATTAGCTTTATAATTTTTTGCTGCAAGGTCAACTTATTCATTAAATCATTCAGGGTCTGAGACTTCATAAAAGGAGTTAATGCATGCGACACTAAATTCAACAGAAGATCCCCGCAATTGAATGGTTCCACCCTCAGAATAGTACACATTGGCATAAAATTCTTTCACAATATTCGCAGCAGCCTTATTGGTGGTATAACAGAAGTTTTCCCACCTCTGTTAAGTAATAACTCGTTCAATTTCTCCTCCCGGACTCTCAAAAACTCGATCTTGTATACATTTCTTCCCTTCAATTACTGAAGTAAATCTTGACTGAGCCTTTGCATTGACAAAGAGAGACTCGTTAGACTCAAGTTGCCTCTTTTGTGGCGGAGCCATGTCAATCTAACCAAAATTATAAAAAAAATTCCAAAATACATGGCTTCTAATAGTGACTCCATGAGTTAAAAACTAAATTTCATGAATTTCTTCCAAATATTTTCTCCACATTCTCAAATTTTTCGAACCTTCTCAATGTGGAAGAAATTGAAGGTGAAAATCAAATATTTTTAGGTTAGAGTGAAGCTGTTACAGAGAGATACGGTGTCTAAATGCTTTGAAATCGCCCCTAAATCCAAAATCTTCAAGCCCTAGATCAATTTTTTTGTTTTTTAAGAGGAAGGGGGTGATGCATAATGGCGGTTGACTGGTCAAAATCGGGGTTAAAAGTGTTTTCTCGGGATCTCACCGTCAGTGGGGTCTTCAGCGTCGTCAGTGAGCTCTATTGAATTAATAACCTAAGTCTCGGGAAAAATCCACTATCGGCGGCGTCAATGGCGCCGTCGGCGAGATTTTCAAAATTGGGTCAATTTCCAGATTTTTGCAATTTTGTTCAATTTCAAGCCTTGACGACATCAATTCAATCATTATAGACAAAAATTTTAAGTGATTAAATGATGTACTAACACAAGTAAACATTCACATCACAAAACATAATAATTATATATAAATTTCAAGAGTTGAAATACATGTTATACGACACACATAAGTTTGGTATTTTCTAAACATTGATACATCAATTCAGCATCGCAATTCAAGCCACAACACTCTAAATGCTGAAAAGAAACATCGTTTGCTCAATCTCAACTATACTGAGATCTAAAAGCAAAATTTGAAAGCAAAGCAAACACAGAGTTCAAACCAAATTACACACATAAACTTACAAGTAGCAAGGTAAATATACTACTCTTCCGATTTAGTTCTTATTTCTCCTCTAATATCACCCATTGATTGAACATGAACGAAGAGGTTATAGAAGGGTCGGTACGAGAATTCTTCAGTAGAGTCCTCTTCGATCAATTCCATCTTTCTTATCAATTGTATCAAACTATCTTTGATATTTCCAGAGTTAGAAAATTATTCTTTCATCCTTCAGTCTAGATGATCGAAAAAATCAGAGATATTGTTGATTGCATTCCTAACATTTTCTACCTCTTTCTCCAATTTTTTAATTCTACACAGGGTCACTAGTGTCTTGTCTGTAACTAAAGGCTGAGAAGGAAATGAATTATGAGATGATTGATCTACAATAATAGTCATATCATTCTCATCTTCATTGGTTAGGAATCTCTCTGTTAGGTCCAAAGGCTTACAAGGTAGAATTACCTTTTCTCAATTCTCATAAGATACTTGGAAATGACTGCAAAGTAAGAAAATTTTTGAAGGATGTCCAACCCAAAAGTTGATCAATGAACGATCAGGCCCAAAATAGACTTCACAATTATCGATCTAATATCAATCGGCAGTCCCATTTGGATACAATAATTCAGAATAACACTTTCCTTAGTAAATTTGTCGATCTTCATTGTCGATAATAGTTTTGTAAAAATGAAGAAGTGCCAGTGTTTAGAAACAGGGTTTAGAAGTGTCGCAAAAAAACTAACATACTCATTTTCTCTCATTTCCCAGTCTTCACTTTCATCCATCAAATATTGGTAGAACTCATTCATTAGGTTTCTTGTCGGGACGAAGTTGTAATAATGGCAGACAGAAACATTCTCGATCATATATAACTCATTAATATGTAAAGGAGTAAAAGTTATCCATCTACCTCACACATAGACGACTCCCTGGTTTTTTCCATGCAAATTAACATAACACTTTTTCATCGCGGGAACAAGTACGGTGGTTGTAGTGTAGCACAACACTTCCCATCTTAGTCACACAATCATCTCTTCAATTTCTGTTGAAGGATTGTTCAAACCTTAATTCACGAATCCTCTTTCTTTGATTAATCTCCTATTTATCAGTACTTTGTTGAAAATTTGCTGCGTTTCAAAACTAATGAACTTTCTCCGGTTGAACACTCGTAATCTATGGTTTTCGGGGGAATTGGATGCCATAGCGATGAATTTGGTGGATTTTCAATTCATTTTTGGGGAAATATGAACATAGGAACTGAATTTGGAAGTTTTTAGAGAGTAACTCCTGCCTAAAACCGCCAAAAACTGTCATTTAAAACTCCGGAAACTGTCATCCTACCATTCTCGCCATCGGCGAGCCATTACAATTAATTGCCTGGACTCTCGAAAAAAACCTGCCATCGGCGGCGTCGATGGCATCATCGGTGCCCAAGGCAAAAATTTCACAGTTTCGCTTTGGTCCGAATGCGTTCCAACTTTTTCTATGGATCCAATTTTTATGATGATTCAAGGGTAAACATGAGTAGTAGAGTTCAATACTATAACAAACTAACGATAATTTCAAATAAAAATACTGTAATCGCAATAAAAATAAAGATAATTATGGGTTGCCTCCCATAAAGCGGTTGATTTAGCGTCGTCAGCCCGACCTATTCAGATATTGTTCAGGTTGACTGATCATTAAAATCTCATTAAAATTTGGTCTTTTACCCTTAAAATATGGCTTTAATCTATATCCATTTACTTTAAATCTATTCCCAATTTTTTTATCTTCAATTTCAATTGCTCTGTAAGTATAAACTTGAGTCACAATAAAGGATCCCAACTAACGAGACTTTAATTTCCCATGGAATAACTTCAGACTTGTATTGTAAAGCAAAACTTCTTGTCCTGGTTCAATGTTTTTCTGGTTAATCTTCTGATCATGCCATAAATTTAGTTTCTCCATATAAATTCTATCATTATCATAAGATCCATTTCTTAATTCTTCCAATTCATTTAAATTGTAACAATCTCTTCTCACTAGCATGTTTCAAAGTATAATTAAATTCTTTAATCGCCCAACATGCTTTATGCTCCAATTCTACTTGTAAGTGACAAGTCTTTCCAAAAATTAGCCTGTAAGGGGTCATTCCAATAAGAGTTTTATAAGCAGTCTTGTAAGCCCATAATGCATTATCCAGTCTAGTAGACCAATCTACTCTTCTAGGGTTTACAGTCTTCTCAAGTATTTGTTTAATATTTCTATTAGAAACTTTAGCTAACCCACTGGTTTGAGGGTGATAGGTAGTAGAGATTCTATGAATAATATTAAACTTTTCTGTCAATCTTTGAATGTATTTATTCTTAAAATGAGATCCTCCGTCAGTGATAATGATTCTCGACATTCCGTATCTAGTGAAAATATTTTTCATTAAAAATCTTGAAACACATTTAGTGTCACAATTAGGTAATGCTTGTGCTTCATTCCACTTTGAAACGTAGTCTACTACAATTATTATGTATAAGTTCCCAGATGAATGAGGAAATGGTCCCATGAAATCTAATCCCTAAACATCAAAGATCTCAACTTCTAACATGAAATTTAGAGGCATTTCATTTCTTCTAGATATATTGCCTACTCATTGGCATCAATCACAAGTTCTTATATATATGTAAACATCTCTAAGGAGAGTAGGCCAATAGAATCCAACTTGTAAAATATTATAAGCAGTTTTATCAATCCCAAAATGTCCTTCGAATTCAGAATCATGACATTTCTGAATGATTAGTTCAGTTTCTTCATAAGGTACACATCTTCTCATAATAAGATCCTTATATTATTTATATAAATTACGTTCAACCCAAAAATATGCTTTCGCATCATGAATGAATTTTTTTTGCTATTGTAATGTTAGCATGGGTGGAAAAATATCACTTACAATATAATTAATAATATCAGCATACCATGGTATTTTCCACTCATTAATATTATAAAGTTGTTCATCAGAGAAACTGTTTGAAACTTTGTTGTTGGTGTCAGTTAATTGATGATTTTCTAATCTTGACAAATGATTAGCAATTTGATTATCATTTCTCTTTCTATCAATAACCGTAAAATCAAATTCTTGCATCAAAAGTATCCATCAAATTAACCTTGGTTTGGCATACTTCTTTTGCATCTGATAATTAATAGCAGAGTGATCTGTGTGCACAACACATTTAGTCTCAATTAAATAAGATCTAAATTTTTCTAAAGCATACACAATGGCGAGTAACTCTTTTTCAGTAACAATATAGTTAATTTGAGCATCATTAAGAGTTTTACTAGTGTAGTATATATCTTTAAAAAACTTTTCATACCTTTGTCCAAGAACAACTCCAATAGTATAATCACTAGCATCACACATCAGTTGGAATAGATTCTCCCAGTTAGGTGAAACTATAATAGGAGCTGTGATCAATTTTTCTTTTAATAACTCAAAGGCATTTAAGCAGTGTTTAAAAAATTCAAATTTCTTATCCTTTTCTAAAAGTTGGCATAGAGGTTTAGTAATTTTTGAAAAATCTTTAATAAAACGCGTGTAAAAACCAACATGTCCAAGAAAACTTCTAACCTCTCTTACATTAGTAGGAGGTGTTAATTTAGATATAACATCATTTTTTGCACGGTCTGTTTCCACACCATTTTCTGAAATTTATGCCCTAACACAATTCCTCTTGCAATCATAAATTGACATTTCTCCCAATTTAGAACTAAATTAGTTCTTTCGCATAAATCCAAAAAATTTTAAAGATAATTTAAGCATGCGTCAAATGATGTTCCAAACATAGAGAAATCATCCATAAACACTTCTAATCCATCTTCAATTAACTTACTAAATTTAGACTTCATACATCTCTGGAATGTTGCAGGTGCATTACATAATCCGAAAGACATTCTTTGAAAAGTAAAAGTTCAAAAAGGACTAGTAAATGTTGTCTTTTATTGATCGTCAAAAGCAATAGGAATTTGATGGTAATCGGTATATCCATCTAGAAAACAAAAATATTTGTGCCCATCAAGTTTATATACTATTTGGTTTGAAAATGGTAAAGGGAAGTGATCTTTTCTAGTGGCAGTGTTTAATTTTCTATAATCAATGAAAATACGCCACTCAGTAACTTGTTTGATAAGTATTAATTCATTTTTCTCTTTTGTTTTAACAGTCACTCTTTCTTTCCTAGGAACACAATGAATTGGACTTACCCAAGTACTGTCTGAAATAAGATATATAATTTCAGTGTCCAACTAATTCAAAATTTCCTTCTTGACCACTTCTTTCATCATTGGGTTTAATCTCCCTTGTGGATCAACTCTTGGTTTATATTGTTCATCTAATATAATTTTGTGCATACAAATTGAAGGACTGGTTCCCTTAATATGAGCTAAAATCTAACTAAAAGCTTTCATGTATTTTTTTAATGTATCTGAAAGTCTTTGCTCTTGCACATCATTTAATTTTGAAGAGATAATAACATGTAGTGTAGATGAGTTTCCCAAAAACACATACTTCAAGTGGTTAGGCAATATTTTCAACTCAAGTTCATGTGGCTTTATAATTGACGGAACTAGATTCTTATCAGTATTTCTTGTAATATCCAACATCTCAAATCTTTCCGGAACATAATATAATTCTTCATTTTCTATTTCATCAAAAATAACTTCATCACTGTCTTCAAATTGTTCTTTCTCTTCAAAATTTTCTTTAAAATGCTCATTCAATAGATGTTCACTAATTTCCATGTTAAGACATTCATTATCTCTTTGAACAGCAGGGTATTTCATAGATTTTGCAATGTTAAAAGTCACTTCTTAATCGTTAACTCTCATAGTTAATTCTCCCTTTTGAACATTTATCATAGCTTTCCAGTAGCTAAAAATAGTCTCCCTAAAATGATAGGTATTTCTTTATCTTCCTCCATATCTAAAACAGTGAAATCCACATCAAAGATAAATTTATCAACTTTTATTAACATATCTTCTATAGCTCCCTTAGGATAAGTAACTGAACTATCCGCTAATAGAAGAGTTACAGAAGTAGGTGAAACTTCTCCTAATCCTAATCTTTTGAAGATTGATAGAGGCATAAGATTAATGCTAACTCCCAAATCACATAAAGCTCTTCCATTAAATTTTTCATCAATAGCACACGGTATAGTGAAACTACCTGGATCTTTTAATTTTTCATGAAACTTTTTCTGAATAATTGCACTACACTCTTTACTAAGTGCAACAGTCTCATTATCATTGAACTTCCTTTTCTTGTTCAAAATATCTTTCATAAACTTCACATAAGTGGGCATTTGCTCTAAAGCTTCTACAAAAGTAATATTTATCGTTAATTTCTTACGAATTTCTGTAGACTTGGAAAATTGTTTATCTTTTTTGAGTTTCTTCAATCTTTGAGGAAACAGTGGTGGAGGTTTCTCCACAGTAATTTTCANCTGTAGACTTGGAAAATTGTTTATCTTTTTTGAGTTTCTTCAATCTTTGAGGAAACAGTGGTGGAGGTTTCTCCACAGTAATTTTCACTAATGTAAGTGGATATTCTAAATATGGATATTCATGATCCTTTTCTTTTTCCGTATCCACTTTCTGTTTTTCAGTTTCCATTTATTTCTACACTCTTGTTTCCAATTCTCTTACACTTCGTAATTGTCTCGCTTTTATCTGTTCTTTTCCTTGATCTTTAGGATTAGGTTCCACAGCCAAGGTTTGGTTACTAAGCGTAGTAGCGATATGCCCCAATTGATTTTCAATATTCTTGATAGCAGTTCTTTGATTTTGTAATTGATTTCCATGAATTTGTAATTGATTTCTTTGATTCTGCAATTGTTGACCCATGTTTAATATCATCTCCTCTATAGATAACTTCTTTTCCTTAAATTGAGTGTTACTATTAAATCCTGGAGGATAAAAGGTCTATAATTAATATTTCCTTGGTTGGATGAATCTCTCAATGGGTTCACTAGATTGTTCACCTGTCGGCATTATTTTGGGTTTGTTTATGGGGTTGCACGTAAGAAGCTGTCGGTCACCGGAATTGAAATCTCGTCGCCCGCTTCGAAAGGGCGTTGAAGTATGAAATCAAACTGACCCCATATTGTTCATAGTTTAAAATGAAAGAGCATTGTACCTCAAATCGTGTATCTATCCCGAAGGATAAACACAAGAATTGAAGATGAGGCTCGTTCAAATAAACTAAGAAAAATATGACGTCTGTTTGGTCTGTGAAACCTTTGTATTTGCCGAAAATTTCCCCTATTTAATATAAAGGATTAAATAGGGTTTATATTAAGCTGGGATCGGACATGCTTCCTATAAGGGCAAACCCCTTTAGTTAATTATATCTTAAATGACCAAAGTCACTTAAGAAAACTCTCGATAGAATTCAAGAAAAATTATCTTCAAGGAATTTCAAAGGGTAGGACTCTTCAACGAAATCGAACATAGAGGTGTGCAAGGGGATTGGTTCAAATTTGGAACATTTTTTTTATTGTAGAATCTAAAGGAAGAAGGACTAGTAGATGTAATGGATCTAGAGGAGAACCTCAGTGACTTCCTATGTTATCCTAATGTTTGGCTTCAGTTTTGAGAAGAAATATTTAGGTGTTTCATCCTGCCAATTTTATTAGTTAGGGCTTACATTTGTGTGAAATGATCACACAAATAGCCTGGAAGATGTGAGGATTTAGGTCGTGACAAACGACAACCTCGGAATCCTAAGACGAGTTAGGGCTTATATTGTATAGTAGGGCGATGCAAAGGCCTGAAGATAAGGTGAGGATTTATGTTGCATAAGCTAGCAACCTCGAGGTCCTATGGCTTTGTTGTTTAGGTCTAAGGAAGGAAGATTGGTTTAGCTGATGAAGATAGGTTTTGCTGTTGAAGATGGTCGTGCTGCCCACCA
>NEWO01000279.1:784805-816613 GCA_003013225.1 Phalaenopsis aphrodite | reverse complement strand
TGCTGGACCTTAAGGTTAACCCTGGGTGTTGGTATGGAGCTAAGGCATTCACTACACTCACAATCACTGACAACCCTAAACTCAAATTTCTAGCATAGATCCCTTGATCTTTTGGGATACTCATGTAGATGGTCCCCTAAACCTACTAGCCCTAGGGCTATGGTTTGGGTAAGACCACTATGTAGAGGACATTTTGGTACATGGCTTATTGGTGATGGTTAGTACCTCAACTCTACCAAAATACCCATCTTGGCCTTTTACCTCTAAAACACCCCAAAATTACAAAAATACCCCTCCATAGCTCAAAATCCCAAAAATTCCAAAAATTCCCAGAAAATCCAAATAAATCCTAAATATTCCCAATTTTATTTCTCTCAACTACCATATGACTCAATTTGGCAAATTTGACCATCTTTAATGAAAATCCCCAAATTACCCTTTAAAGTCCCAAATTTCCCCAAATCCAACTCAAATGTCCATCAATTGGGTCTTAATTGACCCCAATTCCAATGCTAAACTCAAATTCACTTTTTATATGACCAAAATAAACTAGATACAAGCTCAATTGGTCCATTATTTGAACCCAATTTTGATTTGAGTGAAAACCCCAACGTTGACCACATGACTTAATCTCACCAAATTGAACCCATAACCTAGTCAATTACCCTTAATTAATGTTGAAAAATTTTTATGACATTCCTATACATCAAAATAAACCAACAATTGACCTTGGTGAAGCTTCAAATCCATTTGATTTTGGCCTAAATCCAAAATTCCCGAATTTAGCCCCAAATTGGCTAAGTCCCCAAATTTCACCCTATTGATTGCCTTAACCTCCAAATTGGCATCGAATTCATGTTGAAGACTCTTCATGAGGTCCATATTGACCATTTACAATAATCAATTTGGACTTAGCCAAAAGCTAACCCAAGCTAGACCCAAGCCTAGCCCAACATAACCAAATTGATTAAGGTTCAAAATTCCCCCAAATTGACCCTTTAATTAAGCTCAAAACCACTTCCATTCTTCACCAAAGTTTTCCTTGTGATTATCTACACCAAATGCAATATTTATTTGGGCCAATTGACATGGCTATCCTAGCCCAAACCCAAGTTTTGGGCATTTGCACCCACTTGGACACATGCACTAAATGTGACATAACCACCTTAAAGTCACCAAATTAACTCCACCACAGCCATTAGTTGGACTTAGTGACAAGTCCAAACACCATGAAACCACCTAAATAAAGCCATGCACCAATGGTCCCCAATTTTAAGGGATATTATTTCCAAAAATTCACATGCTTAAGAAATCTTTGCCAAATCAAAGCACATTTGCATTAAATTGTTGTGATGGATTCCTCTGGGTTCCCTGAGCTCCTAGCCACCTCCCCCTGGCCGGCTGGCCAGCCTAGTGGCCAAAAAAGCCCAAAACCGAGAGCCACCCCCATGACACCTCACCCAAATCAAACCTAGAGGCCAGCTCATCCAAATCAAATTGAAGAGCTCCTCTGCCCTCCACCTAAGCATCACAATGCACCCAAACTTATGCCCTGAGAGCCACCCCATGGCCATTTTTATAAAAACTCACCTCCCACGACCATGGGAGGTGTGCAGAAATTTTCTTAGAGAGGCCTCTCCAAACTTCACACAGAGCTCCCCTAAGATACCCTCAGTGCATTCCAACCATTTTCCCTCACCCATTCCCATTGTCGGAGCTCAATTTTGAGCTTGAAACCCTACAAGAAACCAGCACAGAACCCAATACACCTCCACACTCCACCAAACTTCAATTGCTTGTGCCCACACCTTCACAAGAGTGAAAGAAGCCAAAGCCCCATCAAATCCCCCTTTCATAGAGCCTCTACCTAGCTCTAGACCAACACCTAAAATCCAGCATGGTTGAATTCATACCTAGGCCTTACACCAAGACCAGGGACTCAATCCATAGCCTCCTTGGATCCCAACATACTTGCCGAGTACCTCTGATTGAAGCCTCCCTTCTTAGAGCAAAGGTATTAAACTTCTCCTTCTTCCAAGCTTATTTTGATTCTCCATTTACTTAAGCTTGATTTCAAGTCATCTTAACCATATGGATGTGTTTGTCTAACTTAGATGAGTGCATAGGATCAAAACCAAAGCGATTTGGTTGAGTCTAGGTTGAGATCTTAAGGTTTTAGTGTGGACGAGTATGGGATCATTCTATGAAGGACGGTGATGTGGAACCATTCGATCGAGCGTGTATCAAATGAATAGGGGAGATCAAGCCGGACAGCACTTTGGGACATAAACTGCGGGCCGAGTCAGCAACTACGTTGATGGCGGCGTCCAACCAGAGCGCGCCACGCATGTCTTCTGAGCTGCGTAGGATCTAGCCAGCCCGTGCTGTTTAAATAGATAAATAGGGCTTTTTCTTATTTATTTAAATAGCCTTAACTTAAAAAATTCATAACTTTTTTTAGAAAAATCACAAAAATAAAATAAAAATACCCTCTTGCTCAGTGAATAGAGGGGAACAATGTGGAATAAATTCCAAGTCCATTTGATGCATACAATATTTTTAATTAATTAAACACTATTTGTAATCATTTGATTCTCCATGCATATTGTCATATTACCTTGTCTTGAAATTTTGGCATGTTGTAGCCTTTGTAAGGGGGAATATTATATGATTTTTCCAAAGTCAGTGGAGGTTCCAATATAGAGAGCCATATTTTTCAAGATTCTCCACATTATTTATTTAAAATAATCATGGAAATTAGCATATTGATTTGAAGTTCCTAAGAAAATTTTAGAAGGTCCACCATGACTAGAGAAGCTTTTGGAAATAATTTCATGGGTCAAGTCATTTAAAATCTTAAATTTTACAAACACTAAATCACTAACATAATTAATTTTGGAAAGTATAAATATTTAAATGACTTTATTTAATGGTTTATGATCGAGAGAACTCATCATAAAAATTTAAAAATATTTTGAGTTCCTTTGACAACTTAAATTGATTTTTAAAGATAAACACCACTCTTGGCATTTAAATGATTTTTAAAAATCAAAATATAGCTCAAAAAATTATGAAACTTAGTTTTTTGGGCCAAAAACTAAGTTTCATAATTTATTGGGCCAAAAACTAAGTTTCATAATTTTTTGGGCCAGTAAAAATTTCAAAGTCTTAATTGACCCAAAAAACTAAGTTTCATTATTTTTTGAGCTAGGAGCTCTCGAAACTACATGTCTATCTGATCATACCTATTTCGAATGATCTCCGTGATGTGTGACACGGGCAGTCAGGAAGGAAAGAAGCTAAAATATAAGTATTAGTTATAAAAATATTGAGATGAACTTTGAACTTGTTCTAATGTTAAAAAAAATAACTTATAAGTCTCCCTGAAATAAAATATTAACCTTGCTGGAGGTGTCATCGATCTTAGGGGTGAGAGTAGATGGGTCTAGCTCATTGGAGGAGTAATTTTGGTGAAAAGTTGGTGGCAGTGTGGGAGCTAGTGCTTGTAATGAATCAGGTTTAGGAGGGGTGTTTATTAAGTTTCAGGTGTTCATATCTTTGTGGTTCCTTAAAAAAATAATGATGACACCCTGGTCTTCGCTCATTGAAATCATCCTTAATTAAACTTTTAAGGAACCGCAAAGATATGACATAGGGTTAGGAAAACTACCAAAATTTTACCCTTTCCTGCTCTTCATAAACTGCCTTAACACGGATATTAAGTTTCAGGTGGTGGAACGAGAAGACTCGTCAGGTACACTTTTACAGTTTTCAGTATTGTCTTTCTTGTACTTTCATACTGTACTTTTATACCTGCAAATTTGCATGCTAAACAACGATGACACCCTGCATGAAAACTAAAACTATCAGGATAGCCACATAACCATAATCATAACTAAAACCAAAATTAAAAACAACCAAGATAAAATTCACCGCCACAACATTCAAAATATAAAACAACTCAAAATTTAATCACAAACATCAAACAAAACCTCAACTTTAACTAAATTAAGATGTCTCTATCAGATGATCGAGAATTCCTCGGAGGAGGTAACCTACGGTTGCTAACGAGGTTTCCCACTGTTTAAATGAAATTATGGAACTCATTAAGTTGGCTTTAATAAGTTCATTTGGACTAAGTGAATCCAATAGAAAATAGAGATGCCGGAACGAGGGAACTGTAGGATCCTAACCGGTATCACTCTAATCAACTTTAATATGCCCTCATAAAATTTAAATAACTTCAAACATAGGGCCACCTGATTTGATATTATAATTTAACACACGAGATAACTCAAACTTGTCATAGCAAGGAGCTTAGAGCTAGCATGGTGGGCAGCACGGCCATCTTCAAAAGCAAAAGATGTCTTCCCCAGCTAAACCAATCTTCCTTAGACTTAAACAACAAATCTATAGGACATCAAGGTTGCTTGCTTATGCAACATAAATCCTCATCTTATCTTTAGGCCTTTCTATAGCCCTGCTATATAATATAAGCCCAAACTCATTTTAGGATTCCGAAGTTGTCGTTTTTCACGACCTAAATCCTCACATCTTCTAGGCTATTTGTGTTATCATTTCACACAAATGTAAGCCATAACTAAAAAAATTGGCAGGATGAAACACCTAAATATTTCTCCACAAAATTGAAACCAAACACTAGGATAGCTTGGGAAGTCACCGAGGTTCTCCTCTGGATCCATGACATCCCCTAGTTCTTCTTCCATTGGATTCTACAATAAAATATTCAAAATTTGAACCATTCCCTTTTCACACCTCTACCTCTAATTTCGTTGAAGAGTTCTACCCTTTGAAATTCCTTGAAGATAATTTTTCTTGATTTTTGTCGAGAGTCTTCTTAGGTGGCTTTGGTCATTTAAGATGTAATTAACTATAGGGGCTTGCCTTTATAGGAAGCATGTCTGAACCTAGCTTAATATAAACCCTATTTAATCACTTATATTAAATAGGGGAACTTGTCGGCAAATACAAAGGTTTCGCTGACCAAACGGACGTCATACTTTCCTTAGTTTATTTGATCGAGCCTCATCCTCAAGTCTTGTGTTTATTCTTTGGGATAGATACAGGATTTGAGGTATAGTGCTCTTTCATATTAAATTATGAAAAATATGGGGTCAATTTGCTTTCATACTTCAATGTCCTTCCGAAGCGGGCGACGGGATTTCGATTCCAGCGACCCACAACTTCTTACGGGCAACTCCCCAAAAACCAACCCAAAATAACACCAACAACACTCTTAGTAAAAAATGTTGTTCGTAAGCTCCAAGAAGAATGCGCCTCAAAATAGAACTGCAAGTCATAACCGAGGTGAAGAAATTAATATACGTTAACTTTGTAAGAGAAGAGCAATACCCCACATGGTTTGCTAACATTGTACCAGTTAAGAAGAAAAATGGACAAATACGTGTTTGTGTCGATTTCGGAGATTTGAATAAAGCATGTAGAAAGGATGTATTTCCATTATCAATACCAGAAATGATGGTGGATAACGCTTCAACACATGAAATTTTCTCCATGGATGAATCGTCAGGATACAATCAAATCAAGATGGCTCCCAAAGATGTAGTACTTACAGCCTTCCGAACGCCTATTATAATTTTCTGCTACACAGTGATGCTGTTTGGGTTGAAGAATGCTGGAGCGACTTACCAACAAAGCATGACAAGGATTTTTGATGATCTCATTCACAATCAAGTAGAATGCTACTTGGATGATTTGGTCATTAAGAGTAAATGAAAAATAGATCATTTGTACAATTTAAGGATCTTGTTCGAACGGTTACGATGATGTGGCCTTAAGATGAATTCCTTAAAGTGCGCCTTTGGCATTATCTTTGGAAAATTTCTAAGATTTGTTGTTCATCATCAAGGAATCGAGATCGACCAGAATAATTTTCATGCTATTTTGGAAATGCCTCCTCCCAAATTCTTGAAACAGCTACGTCCCTTCCAAGGGAAGTTGGCTTATTTAAGATGTTTTATTTATAATCTCTCGGGTAGGTGTAAACCCTTCTCCTCATTAATTGAAAAGGATGCCAAATTTGTTTGGAAAGAGGAATGCCAGAGAGTTTTTGAGGATGTTGAGCAATATTTAATGACACCTCCTGCTTTGGCAGCCCCTATCCTAAGGAAACTTTTGATACTTTATAACGCGACCCTAGACGACTCTCTCGGAGCCCTTTAAACCCAAGTCATTGAAAAAGGTAAAGAAAACACACTTTACTACTTAAGTGATTGTCTAATACCAACAAAGATAAGGTATCCATCTATTGAGAAGCATTGCCTAGCTTTAATTTTTGTCCCCCAAAAGCTTATACACTACATACTTTCTCATATGATTACCCTAATTTTAAAATTTAATCTGTTGTAATATTTGATGACCCGACCAACACTTTCCAGATGTCTAGCAAGAATGTCAATGATTTTGTTGCAATTTGACATTAAGTTTGCTCCCCTCTATGCTATCAAATGACCAATTTTAGCAAATTTTCTCGCTGCACACCCAATGCCAGCTGGGTCCCCTCTTAACAATAAGTTACCAGATGAGTAAGTATTACAGATCAATTTCTGCACAGCAAAATGCTGGGAGAAGTACTTCAACAGAGCTTCATCAGCCAAAAAAAATAAAGGATCAAACATAGTTATACCAAGTGCATGGGGTGGTCTTGCACCAACCTCCGAATGTGGTACACCCAATCGTCGCCTCATGGCCATTCGTGTGTTTGGGCAAGGAAATAATAGGTCTAACAGACACTCTGCCTTCTAAAGAACACAAATTTATACTTGTCGCTACAAATTACTTTTCTAAATGGGCAGAGGCAGTGTTGTTATGAGAAGTTACAACACATCACGTACTTCAGTTCTTCAAAAGACAAGTCGTCTACCATTTTGGAGTTTTGCACATAATAATCTCTGACAATTGGATAGCTTTTAAAAGCACAAAGATCAACAACTTCATTAAATGACATGAGATAGATTAGAGGTACTCTACAATTTACTATTTCAGGGAGAATAGCTTAGTCGAAGCCTTCAACATGACACTGGTATATATTTTGAAGAAGAAACTAGATGAAAATAAAGAGATTGACATGACACATTGCTAAATGCTTTGTGGGCCTACCGAACAACGTTTCGGACTCCCACCAAGTGTACACCCTACATGCTTGTGTACGGGTCCGAGGTCATACTACCACTAGAAGTTCAGATGTCGTCTCTCAGAGTTCTTGTCGATAATTTGCTTACAATAGAAGGAAGTGCAAAACTTAGACTTGAAGAGTTTGAAGGTCTTGAAGAGAAACGAATAGAAGCACAACAATATTTGGAGCTTTATTGGGTGAATATGGTACAAGCTCATGACAAATTGGTCCGCCGAAAGACATTTAAAATTGGTGATCTTGCACTTGTGCTCAAAAGGTCTATTCTTACACGTCGTAAGATAGGTGACGAGAGGAAAATATGTTGAGATTTTCATAACTATTTTATATTATTTTTGATGATATTGCACTTTAAAAAAAGGTATTTTTGATGTTTTGTTGTAGGAATGATGAATTAGGGTCATTGGAGCAAGAAAATGCAAAAAGGAGCGAACTTGGAGTGAAAAGGACCAAAATGTGAAGAATTGAGCTAGGGCGCTGACGACGCAATCTACCCCGCCGACGACGATATTTTCCCGAGACTCCAGAATTAATTCATTATGAAGGTCCACCGATGGTGCCCTCGAGGACACCGACGATGAGCTTGGAGGTTATGCCCAATCAGGCTTTGGATAAGACCAAATTTTGAGGAGATGCTTAGGCAACTCTTAGGAAAGCTCATCAACAACTTTAAAAGAATATTTTGGCCAAAAATTAGAGAGGTCCTGGATGTTAGAAAGGTTCCAATAGTGTGTAAAAATTGTGAGGAATTCTTCGAGAGATTGTAAGAGTGGAGGGAAAGTGAGAGATTTCTTCCTCATTGCTACTTCGAAGAGGAATTTTGTGTGGTGTAAAGAAAGAAAGAGATTCAGAGGAACTTCAACAAGTTTTCTTAGGGAGAAATTAGAGATAAGATTATTATTTGTTGTAGTTTGTATGACTTTGATTTTATATATGAATTTTGAGTTTTGTTGTGTTTTTCCCATGAGATCTGAGTAGATTTCTCTGTCTTTCTCCTTGTCTCGAGATTTGTGAAATGGTCATTTGAATTAGTGAAGCCTTGAAAATTTTTAAGAAATTGTGATGATCTTTTCACTTCGTTCTTAATTTACTTTCAATCTGGCCAATTAATTTGTTAAAATATGTTGAGTTTTACGACTAAAGTGAAGATTACATCCAAGATTTAGAGAGGTCAAAGCCATTTGAAATTAGGTGCAAATAAATAGGAAAATAAAATTATCGGGCCTAGAATTGGAGATTTTAGACTGACAGACTAAAATCCTCAATTTGGTTCTATCGTTTGGGTGCTAAAGTGTATATGTTAGCCCTTAGGTGAGGGGAACGTGGGAGCTCCAAAGTGAGAGCTGGTATCCTCCCAGCCTAGCCTGAGATTCAGTAAATAAGCGTAGGATTAGTCAATGTTCTTTATGCATGGACCAAAGGATAAAGAATAGGGATGCTATTATTTAGCACAATATAATTTGAACGAATTCACTTTATCTATTCACTATAATTTCTTGACAAGGAGAATGATGCTTTCTTATATATTGAGTATCACATTTAAACCTTCATTAGTATAATTAGTTTTTTAATAGTTACTAAAATTACGTAATTATTTTAATTGCATATTAGTGATAGATAAGCAAATTGAACTTCGTTGTTGTGATTAAAGTATTGCTTTTCTAAAATCTTAGTTTATAGTTCTAAACTTTCTCCCTGTGGGATCGATATCTAGGACTCCATTAGAGCCATATATTACTTGAGCGATACGTATACTTGTGTTGATAAGTGTGACTTTACAATTATCGATTATTTATTTCATCCATATTTATCAAATCTATAACTGTTATTAAGGATTTGGTACAGTTGCTGAGGAAGTATATCTTTTAGCAGCAGTATTAAATACTTATATTTTTAAGCATATATAAAGTCGCGGTCAAGTTTTTGGCACAATTACCGGGAAGTGAGTAACAAAAATACAATTAGAGCAACAGAAAAATTAGGATTATTAGAAAATTTTTACTTGAATTGCAACTTATTTTTATATTTAGTTAATTATATTACTGTGTACTGATTTCAAATTCTATGCGTAAATTTAGACCAGAAAATCTTATACCTTACGATTCAGAATTAGTATGCACTGTTAGAAAGAATAGAAGATTGAGAAGAGAACCTAGAAATTTTGATACAACGGAGAACAACATGAACAATCAAGGAATAAAAGATGAACACTAACCTAGACCCCTACAAGATTATGCAAATCCTACAGCAGATGAAATTCACTTATTTATCCAAAATCCTATTGTAGCTGCTAATTCATTTGAGCTTAAACCTGTTTTTATCCAAATGGTACAAAAAAATCAATTCAAAGGTACACCAAATGAAGATCTTAACTTACACCTCACCAATTTTTTAGAACTGTGTGCTACTTTTAAATATGACAGAGTCTCAAACGATGTTGTTAGACTTAGATTTTTTCCTTTTTCACTGAGGGATAAGGCTAAGATGTGATTAAATTCGTTAGCACCAGGATCTATTAGAACTTGGGGAGAACATTCACAGAAGTTTCTATCCAAATATTTTCCTCTTTCCAAAATTGTTAAACTTAGAAATGACATAGCATCATTCTGTCAGATTAATGGAGAGTCAATATATGAAGCTTGGAAGAGATTTAAAGATCTTCTTAGGGAATGCCCTCATCATTGGTTACTAGATTGTTTGATAACGCAAACTTTTTTATAATGGATTAGTGGGATCTCTTAGATCAATTATATATGTTGCGGCTGGTGGTTCTTTAATGTCAAAACCTTTTGATGAGACATATTCTTTAATAGAAGAGATGGCTACCAATAATTTTTAATGGCCCTCAGAATGAGTAAATTCTAAAAGAGTAGCTAGTATCCATACTTGTGATGCAATATCTATGTTAGCTTCGAAGATTGTTGAAATATCAAAGAAATTAGATCATTATGGGATGAATTATTCTCCAACACCTCTTATGATGGAAGAGAATTCATCTCGGCAACTTGTGAATGTTCAACCTTCATATGAGACTTTAAATGCTATTAATAGACCCAACAACCCTTATTCAAACTATTATAACCCAGGTTGGAAGAATCATCCAAATTTTAATTGGAATAACAATTCTTCTACAAATCAACAATGGGCAAACAACCCAGTGAACTCATTAGGAAATTCATCCAACCAAGGAAATGTTAACTATAGACCTTCTTATCCCCCAGGATTTAACAGTAACACTCAAATAAAGGAGAAGAAGTTATCTATGGAAGAGCTGGAATCAAGAAAATCAATTACAAATTTAAGGAAAAGAATTACAAAATCAAGGAACTGCTATTAAGAATATTGAAAATCAATTAGGGCATATCGCTACTGCGCTTAGTAACCGAACATTAGGAACTTTTCCTAACACTATAGAACCAAATCCTAAAGATCAAGGAAAAGAACAAATCAAGTTGATACAATTACGAAGTGGAAAAGAATTGGAGACACGAGTGCAAAAAGAAACAGAAACATAAAAAAAAGAAAGTGGATACCGAAAAAGAAAAGGATCATGAGTATCAGATTTAGAGTATCCATTTAGACCAATGAATATTACTGTGGAGAAACCTCCACCACCATTTCGTCAAAGATTGGAGCAACACAAATAGAATAAATAATTTTCTAAATTTTTAGAAATTCTTAAGAAGTTAACGGTAAATATTCCCTTCGTAGAAGCTTTAGAGCGAATGCCCAATTATGTGAAATTTATGAAAGATATTCTAAACAAGAAAAGGAAGTTCAACGATAACAAAACTGTTACACTTAGCAAAAATTGTAGTGAAATTATTCAAAAAAAGCTTCCTGAATAATTAAAAGATACTGACAGTTTCACTATACCATGTGCTATTGGTGAAAAATTTTTTGGAAGAGCTTTATGTGATTTGGGAGCCATCACTAATCTTATGCCAATATCAATTTTTAAGAGATTAGGATTAGGAGAAGTCTCATCTACTTCTGCAGCTCTACAGTTAGCACATCGTTCAGTTACATATCCTAAGGGAGATAGAAGGTGTGTTAGTAAATGTGGATAAATTTATCTTTCTTGTAGATTTCATTATTTTAGAGATGGAGGAAGATAAAGAAATACCTATCATTTTAGGTAGACCATTTTTAGCTACTGGAAAAGCTATGATAGATGTTCAAAAGGGAGAATTAGCTATGAGAGTTAATGATCAAGAAGTGACCTTTAACATTGTGAAATCTATGAAATACCCTGCTGTTGAAAGAGATAATGAATGTTTTAGCATGAAAATCAGTGAACATCCATCAAAAGAACATTTTGAAGAGAAAGAACAATTTGAAGAGAATGATGAAGTTATTCTGGACGAATTAAAAAATGAAGAATTAGATTATGTTCAGGAAAGATTTGAGATGCTGGATATTACAGAAAATGCTGATAAGAATCTATTTCCGTCAATTATAAAATCACCTGAGCTTGAGTTGAAAGTATTGCCTAGTCACTTGAAGTATGTGTTTTTGGGAGACTCATCTACATTACCAGATATTATATCTTCAAAATTAAATGATTTGCAAGAGCAAAGACTGTTAGATACATTAAAAAGATATAAAAAAGTATTTGGTTGGACCTTAGCTGATATTAAGGGAATTCGTGCTTCAATCTGTATGCACAGAATTAAATTAGATGAACAATATAAACCAAGAGTTGATCCATAAAGGAGATTAATTCCAATGATGAATGAAGTAAATAAGAAGGAAATTTTAAAATGGTTGGACAGTGGAATTATATATCCTATTTCAGATAGTTCGTGGGTAAGTCCAATTCATTGTGTCCTAAGAAAGCAAGAGTGACTGTTGAGACAAAAGAAAATAATGAATTAATACCTATTAGACAAGTTACTTGGTGGCATATTTGCATTGATTATAGAAAATTAAACAATGCCACTAGGAAAGATCACTTCTCTTTACCCTTTTTAGACCAAATAGTAGATAGACTTGCTGGGCACAAATATTTTTATTTTTTAGATGGATATACCGGTTACCATGAAATTCCTATTGTTCTTGAGGATCAAGAAAAGACAACATTTACTAGTCCTTTTGGAACTTTTTCTTTTTGAAGAATGCCTTTTGGATTATGTAATGCACCTGCAACATTCCAGAGATGTATGATGTCTATATTTAGTAAGTTAATTGATGATGGATTTGAATTATTTATGGTTGATTTCTCTTTATTTGGAACATTATTTGATACATGCTTAAATTATCTTGAAAAAGTTTTAGAGTTATGCAAAAGAAATAATTTAGTTCTAAATTGGGAAAAAAGTCAATTTATGGCTGCACGAGGAATTGTATTAGCGCATAAAATTTTTGAAGATGGTATGGAAGCAGACCTTGCAAAAAATTCAAGTTATATCTAAACTAATACCTCTTACTAATTTAAGAGAGGTTAGGAGTTTTCTTAGACATGTTGGATTTTACAGGCATTTTATTAAAGATTTTCCAAAAATTACCAAACTTCTATGCCAACTTTTAGAAAAGGACAAGAAATTTGAATTTACTGAAAGTTGTTTAAATGCCTTTGAGTTATTAAAGGAAAAATTAATCACAACTCCTATTATAGTTTCACCTAACTGAGAGAAACAATTTGAATTGATGTGAGATGTTAGTGATTATGCTATTGGAGCTATCCTTGGACAAAGGTATGAATAGATTTTTAAAGTTATATACTACACTAGTAAAACTCTTAATGATGCACAAATTAATTATATTGTTACTGAAAAAGAGTTACTAGCAATTGTAAATGCTTTAGATAAATTCATATCTTATTTAATTGGAGCTAAATGTGTTGTGCATACTGATCACTCTGCTATTAAATATCTGATGCAAAAGAAGGATGCTAACGAACGTTGATTAGATGGATACTTTTGATGCAAGAATTTGATCTTGTGGTTATTGATAGAAAGGGAACTGATAATAAAATTGATGATCATTTTTCAAGATTAGAAAACCATGGATTATTTGACACTGACAATGAAATTACAGAAAGTTTCCCTGATGAACAACTTTATAATATTAATGAGTGGAAAATACTATGGTATGCTGATATTTTTAACTATAATGTAAGTGATATTTTGCCACTTATGGAGACACTGCAACAACAAAAGAAAATTCATTCATGATGCAAAAACATATTTTTTGGATGAGCCTTATTTATATAAATAATGTAAAGATATGATTATGAAAAGATGTGTACCTTATGAAGAAACTGAGCTGATCATTCAGAAATTTCATGATTCTGAATTTGGAGGACATTTTGGGATTGATAAAACTGCTTATAAAATTTTACAAGTTAGATTTTATTGGCTTACTATCTATAGAGATATTTATAGATACATAAAAACTTGTGATCGATGTAAATGAGTAGGAAATATATCTAGAATAAATGAAATACCTCTAAATTTCATGTTAGAAGTTGAGGACCATTTATTCCTTTATTTAGAAACTTATATATATTAATTGCAGGGGACTACATTTTTAAGTGGATTGAAGCACAAGCTTTACCTCGTTGTGACACTAAAAGTGTTTCAAGATTTTTAATGAAAAATATTTTTAGTAGATACGGAATGCCTAGAATGATTATCACCGACGGAGGATCCCATTTTATAAATAAATATTTTCAGAGATTGGCAGAAAAATTTAATAATATTCATAGAATCTCTACTGCCTATCATCCTCAAACCAGTGGGTAACTTGAAGTTCCTAATAGAGAGATTAGACAAATACTTGAAAAGACTGTATACCCTAGTAGAGTAGATTGGTCCACTAGACTGAATACCACATTATGGGCTTACTGAACTGCTTATAAAACTCCTATCGGAATGACTCCATACGGACCAATTTTTGGAAAGACTTGTCACTTACCAGTAGAATTGGAGCATAAAGCATATTGGACGATTAAAGAATTCAATTATAATTTGAAAGATGCTGGTAAGAAGAGATTGTTACAATTAAATGAATTTGAAGAATTAAGAAATGAATATTATAATGAAAAAATTTATAAGGAAAAACTAATATTATGGCATGATCGGAAGATTAACCAAAAGAACTTTGAACCAGGACAAGAAGTTTTGCTTTAAAACACTAGGCTGAAGTTATTTCCTGGGAAATTAAAGTCTTGTTGGTTAGGACCCTTTACTGTCACTCAAGTTTATACTTACCGAGCAGTTGAAATTGAAGATCAAAAAATGTGAAATAAATTTAATGTAAATGGACGCAGATTAAAACCGTATTTTGAGGGTAAAAGAACAAATTTTAAAAAGTTTTAATGATCAGTCAACCTGAATGACACTAGAATAAATCGGGTTGACGACTTTAAACCAAGCACTTTATGGGAGGCAACTCATATTTATCTTTACTTTTATGGCGATTATAGTAATTTTTTTTTTTTAAATTATTGTTAGTTTGTGGTAGTATTAAGCTCTACTACTCTTATTTACTCATGAATCATCATAAAAATTAGATCTATAGAGAAAAATTGAAATGCATTTTGACCAGAGCAAAACTATGCAATTTTTGCCTTGGGCGCCGACGGAGCCATCAACCCTGCCGACGACGCAACCGATGAAATGGCGGTTACTAGGGTTCAAATGGCAGTTTTTGGTTATTTTTAAGCAGGAGTTATCCTCTTAAACTCTGAAATTCGATTCCTACTTCATATTTTTCCCCCAAAATGAAGTGTAAATCCGCCAATTTCATTCTTATGGCGTCCAATTCCTCTGATAATACCAGAATGCAAGTTTTCAATCGGCGAAAGTTTATTAGTGCGGAAGCGCAGTGAATCTTCAAAAAGTTACTGATGAAGAAAAGATTGATCAAGGAATGAGGATTTGTAAATCGTGGATTGAATAATCCCATGATTGCAATTGAAGAAATGATAGTGCGACAAAGATGGGAAGTTCTGTGCTACATTACCACCGCCATGATGGTTCCTGTGGTAAAAGAAATTTATGCAAATTTACATGGAATCAACTAGGGAATTGTTTATGTGCGAGGAAGATGGATCACTTTCACTCCTGCACAAATCAACGAATTATACATGATTGAGAACATTCCTGACTGCTACTATTCCAATTTCGTCCCAAAGAGAAACCAGCTGAATGAAATTTAACAATATTTAACGGTTTAAACTAACGATTGGGAAACAAGAGAAAACGGGTATGTTAGTTTTTCTATGACACTCCTAAATCTCATTTTGAAACATTGGCACTTTTTCATTTCTGCGAAACTCTTACCGACAATGAAGATTAGTAAAGTTTCTAAAGAAAGTGCTATTTTGAATTACTGCATCCAAAGGGGACTGCCGATCGACATTGGATCAATAATTGTGAAGTTGGTTTTGGGCCAGATCGTTCATGGATCAACTTATGGGCTTGGACACCCCCCCACAATTTTCTCACTTTGCAGTCAGTTCCAAGTGTCCTACAAAAATTGGGAAAAGGTATTGCTACCTTGGAAGCTTTTCGACCCAATTAAGAGATTCCGAGCTTTTGAAGAAGAAAATGACATGACCATTATAGTAGATCAATCATCTCTAAATTCAATACCAGTTCAACCCTAAATTCCTGACAAGTCTCTGGTGATCCTACGCTAAATCAAGAAATTGGAAAAAGGAGGTACAAATTGTCATGAATGCTATTAATAATATCTCTGATTTCTTCGATCATCTGGATTGGAGGATGAAAGAACATTTTTGAGCACTCGGGACATTTAGAAGTTATTTTGATACTACTGATAAGGATGATGAAATTGATAGAGGAGGATTCTACTGATGAAATTCCATTCTGACCCTTCTACAACCTCTTCGTTGATGTGCAAACAATGGGCGATCTCAAAGCACAATCTAACACTGAATATGAAGAATAGTAGATTTATATTACTACCTATCTTTCTATCTATGTATTTTGATTTGAACTTTGTATTTTCTTTGCTTTAGATTTATGCTTTTAGATCTCTGTATAGTTGAAACTAAGCATAAGATGCCTTATTTTCAGCATTTTGAGTGTTGTGGCGTAGATTAAGACGTTGAATTAATCTGTTGAGGTTGAGAAAATACCAAATTAGGTGTCTTATGTAACGCATACTGTACCACTTGGAATTTATATATAAATGTGACATTTTGTGTTGAGAAAGTATATATGTGCTAAGTACATCATTTAGTCACTTAAAATTATGTCTATAATGATTGAAAAGATGTCGTTAAGACTTGAAATTGATTGAAATCATGAAAATCTAGGATTTGAACCAAAATCAATAGAGCCCGCTGACAATGCCCTCGAAGCCGCTGACGGCTGATTTTTCTCGAGACTTAGGTTAAAATCCTAATAGAGAGTGTCGACGGTGCCATCGCCCCTATCGACAGCGAGCTCACAAAAAAACACATTTAACTGCAATTTTGATCAGTCAGCCGCCAATATTCATCATCTCCTTCCTCCTAAAAATGCTATTTTTGACCTAGGGCTTGAAAGAACTTGGATTGGGAGGTGATTTCAAGGCTTTTTGGCACTAGATTTGATCATCTATAGGTAAGAGCTTCACTCCAAACTAAAAATTTTTGATTTTGACCATGGGTTTCTTCCACATTGAGGAGATCCGAAAAATTTGAGAATGTGAAGAAAATTTAGAAAGAAATTCATGGACCTCAATGTTGAACTCTTAGAATTACTATTGGAAGCCATGATTTGCATATTTGAAGTAATTTTTAGAATTTTTCTATAATTTCATTAGATTGAAATGGCTCCACAACAAAAGAGATGGGTTGAGTTCGACGAGTTTCACTTCGTCAATGCGATGGCTCAAACAAAATTTACTTCAGTATTTAAAGGAAAGAAGTGTACACAAGATCTTGTTTTTGAAAGTCTGGGAGGAGAAATTGAACGAGTTATTGCGGAGCGGAGGTGGGAAAACTTTTGTTACACCACCAATAAAGTTGATGCAAATGTTGTGAAGGAGTTTTACACCAATGTAATCAATTTTGAAGACGGAATCATTCAAATGCGTGGTTTTCCTATTGAATTTACTGCCGCCACCATCAACACCTTTTACGAAGTCCTAGACTCTTATAGTTGTCAATATGAATCCTTCAGTACGATGGAAGGCCCCTTGAATGATGTGATCAACTTTCTCACTGATGAGCTTTCTCACTGATGAGAAAGGAACATGGAAGATTAAATAATGAGAACAGGTAATATTTTTTGCTTCCATGTTGAATGCCAACTCTAAGGCGTGGCACTATTTCATTTCCTCTACTCTATTACAGAATTATCACCATAGTGAGGTAACTAGAGATAGAGATATTCTGAATTTATATATTTAGAATAATAGAACTATAAATTTGGGGAGAATCATTCATAAAAATATATTGACTACGGCGAGGAGTGAGACAAGTGGAGGTCTAGGACATCTTGGCCTTATTTATGCAATTGACAAACTTTCTGGAGTGGAAATTGGAGATGAAGAATGGGTTTACCCTATGAAACCCATTAGTAAAGCTAACTTATAGACTTATAAATCTCATGAGAAATGGAGAACTGGAAGTAGAAGTCAAGAACTTTCTGTTATTAGAGATGTCCCCTCTACAAATTATGACCTTTCACCTTCTAGTTCCCCTACGCTCTCTGATTTGATGAATGAGTTGACCTTGTAGCAGAAGAGCATAGAGTTAATAAATGAAAGGATTGGAGGTTTAGAACGTCGATACGATTATGATAGTGAGTACCTTCAAAGGCATTCAAATTTTGAGGTAGCCTATTATGAAGCTCAGACCCGACACTACAGAGGTGAGCCTGATGTTACTTTTCCTGAGTGCCCCCGATATACTCAGTATCATCTCGATCCACCTGCTGATCAAGGCGATGAAGATATAGCTTGGGATTTTGATATTTGAATGTAATTGATGTACTTATATTTGCAATTTTATTTCTGTGATTTTGTTTGTAATAAAAATGGATATTTATGTATATTTGGACTTTCATATTTAGTATTATGTTGTACCTGGATAATTTTAATTTTTGTTATAAAGTTAGAGTTATAGTTAAATGTGCATGTGTAGTTAAATAGATGTGGAGTAGTATTTTGTGGATTGTAATGTAATATAATTTTTATTTCGCATTTTAAATTGTTTTGTCAGTATTGTCTTTGTGTTAGGAAATGTTGTGCTTGTTTAATGTTTTAGTTTTATACTTATTTCAAAATTTCATTACCCAAAAATTTCTCTAATGATTTATATGTGTAGAAAGCTCCTAATATTACAAACCAGGTGAAGTAGAAATTTTGAGAAGGCATACAAAAATTTAATAATGATGAAAATGCCTAAAATACAGAGGTATGATTCATTTTTAGAGTTTTCTTTCCACCTGTATTATTTTATAATGAAAAATTTAAGTTTGGGGGAGAGAAGAAAAATATGAACTATTAGATGTCCTCTATTTATCTATTTTCAAAAATTATTTATATGATTTTATGTAGTGAATTTAATTCAGATAACTATATTTTTGTAGCTATTTAAATATTATGCTAGATTTAAAGAAATATTTTGTAATGAAAATTAATTTTGTAACTTAAGATATTTAGTATAAAAGAATAAGATTATAGTTAACTATTTAAAGTAGAGGAAACTATATTTTAAATTATTAAGAATTTGGAAATTAATTTGAGAAGAAAAGATTGGGGCTCAATGATGTAAAGGCTATGAAAAACTTACAAGGTAAAGGAATGCTTTGAGTTTCAAATTTAGGGAAAGAAAGGTGATGTTCAAAATCATTAAAGGCTATCCAGATATAGTAATCCTCACTTGAAAAAGGAAAAAGAAAGGATTGAAAACAATCCCTGAAAAGAAAAGAAAAATATATAGGATTGAAAGCGATTCAAATGAAAAAGAGAAAAGAGAAAAAGAAAAAAATTATGGAAGTGAGGAGAATCTTGAGGATATGCCTAATAGAAAATTGGCTTCACTGGACCTACTTAAAGGGAAAACCTAAATACATTCCTGAACTTATATTTATGGAATAGATCTTTTACTAGTAGAGCTCTCATGATGTTCCTATCTTTTTAATATTCTAAGTGACTTAATATTGCAACATATACTCATTCTTGAAATGAGTAGGAGACTAGAACTCTTAAACTTGATGACTAGATAATCTTGTGGCTACAGAGTTAATTCAATTACTTAATTTTTTTCTAAAAATCTCACTATGATATTTATTTAAATTAAACGTATAGTATTTTTGAATTAAAACTTTACTACAGTAGATCATAACTTTTATATAGTACTAAAATCACTTGAGGACAAGTAATAGTTAAGTTTGCGAGATTTTGACCAAAAAAAAATATGTTGAGATTTTCATACCTATTTTATACTATTTTTGATGATATTGCACTTTAAAGAAAGGTATTTTTGATGTTTTTTTGGAGGAATGATGAATTAGGGTCATTGGAGCAAAAAGATGCAAAAAGGAGCAAACTTGGAGAAAAAAGGATTGAAATGTGAAGAATTGAACTAGGGCGCCAACGGCGCCATCAACCCCGCTGACGGTGAGATTTTCCCGAGACTCCAGAATTAATTCATTAAGAAGGTCCGCCGACGGCGCCCTTGAGGCCACTGACGGAAAGCTCGGAAATTATGCCCAATCAAGCTTTGGATAAGGCCAAATTTTGAAGGGATGCTTAAGCAGCTCTTGGGAAAGCTCATCCACAAGTTTAAAAGAATATTTTGGCCAAAAATTACATAGGTCTTGGATGTTAGAAAGGTTCCAATAGTGTGTAAAAATTGTGAGCAATTCTTTTAAAGAGATTATAAGAGTGGAGGGAAATTGAGAGATTTCACTCTCCTTGCTGCTTCGAAGAGTAATTTTGTGTGTTGTAAAGAAAGGAAGAGATTCAGAGGAACTTCAAGGAGTTTTCTTGGGGAGAAATTATAGACAAGTTATTTAGTTGTTGTAGTTTGTATGACTTTGATTTTATATATAAATTTTGAGTTTTGTTGTGTTTTCCCCAAGAGATCTGAGTAGTTTTCTCTATCTTTCTCCTTGTCTCGAGATTTGTGAAATGGTGATTTGAATTGTTGAAGCCATGAAAATGTTTATGAAATTGTGATGATCTTTTCACTTTGCTCTTAATTTACTTTCAATATGTATGTTGAGTTTTACAACTAAAGTGAAGATTACAACCAAGATTCAGAAGGTCAAAGCCCTTCAAAGTTGGGTGCAAATAAATAGGGAAATAATATTATCGGGTGTAGAATTTGAGATTTTAGAGTGACAGACTAAAATTTCTAATTTGGTCCTATCATTTGGGTGTTGAGTGTAGATGTTAGCCCTCAGATGAGGGGAACGTGAGAGCTCCGAAGTAACAGTCGGTATCGTCCCGGCTTAGCCGCAGATTTAGTAAAGAAGCATAGGATTAATCAATGTTCTTTATGCCTGGAAGAATAGGTACGCTCCTATATGGCACAATATAATTTGAACTAATTCACTTTATCCATTCACGATAATATCTTGACAAGGAGAATGATACTTTCTTATATATTGAATATCACATTTAAACCTTCATTAGTATCATTAGTTATTTAATAGTTAATAAAATTACGTAATTATTTCAATTGCCTATTAGTGACAGATAAGTAAATTGAACTTCATTGTTGTGATTAAAGTATTGCTTTTCTAAAATCTTAGTTTGTAGTTCTAAACTTACTCCCTGTGGGATCGATATCTAGGACTCCCTTAGAGCCCTATATTACTCGAGCGATAGGTATACTTGCATTGATAAGTGTGGCTTTATAATTATTGAATATTTATTTCGTCCATATTTATCGAATCTATAACTGTTATTAAGGATTTGGTACAGTTCCTGAGGAAGTATATCTTTTAGCAAAAGTATGAAATACTTATATTTTTAAGCATATATAAAGTTGCGGTCAATAGGTGAAAATTTTGAGCCAACTTGGGAAAGACCATTTGTCATAGAAAAGGTCTACACAAGAGGAGCCTACTAATTGATGGAATTTCTGGGTGAAAGACCCATGTTGCTGATCAATAGATGATATCTGAAGATATACTATGCAACTTGACGCTGCTTGAAATTGCCTTTTGAATTTTTGATCATTCTGTGGTTATTTATCTTGCCAAACGTCTATGATGGGGTCCAAAAAAATTTGTAATAAAATTAACCTTATTAAATGAAAGCTTTCTGAAATTACAAACTTTGATTTTCTTCTTCCTACCTTTTATGTTTGATATTCTTTTAAATTAAACAAACTATAAATAAATAAATTTCTCACCAATATAAACTAATTTTTTTTTTCTAATAAACATTTTGTTTTGTTCTTGTTCCTGCTAAATTTCAGCTCACTTATGTTTTTCCTATAATTTGCAAAGAAAATGTCAGGACAAAGATTAATTTTTGCTTTTAAAAATGGCTGGAATGTCGTACTTAACAAGGAAATGGCCTCTTAGGGTGGCACCATAGACTTTGACATGGACTTCAGTGAAGTCAACATAGACTATGAGGGTCCCCTGATGGACATGGTTAGTCGATAAGAAAAAAAAGGGCTACCATCACTGCTAAAGATCAGTACCAAAGAAAATTCCTCACTAAAGGAGAAAAATGTGATAGTACACTAAGATCCGATAGAGGGGACTAGTCACCTGTTGTCTATGATAGCTGCTCCAACCGCGGGCCTAGTCACTGCTAATGGTGAAAAACCGGCAGATGCACCGCTGCGGAGAACTCAACGTAGAAATGCCAACCTATGATAGCATAGGGCTTTCTTACGCGAAGAAAGAAGATGCCAGAAGGAGGAAAAAAATTTGTTCACTATTATTCTTGAGGGAAAAAATGTATGATCCAGGCATGACAGAGACTTCTTCCAGCTTGCTTGCTACAGATGATGAGTCTGAGTTTGCTCTAGAGCTGAAGACACCAAGAGTTTTATACGCTCTTTGTACGTGTTGCCCGACATGCAACACCGAGATTCCTACATGTACACTAGCTACAGGGACATTTTGGAATGCTTGGATTACAACGTTCTCCATCTATAGCGCTACAATACTTTAGAGGAGTATGCATCCACCAATATTAGATTTTAGAGCACTGATCACCCAATGGGGGAACCATATATCCCATTGGATACAAAGTCATATGTTCCATTGGATATAAAGACAACACCAGCTTAGATTCCCACTGATATTGAAATGAAGGAACATTCTTGATAGTCGTCGATCGTCTTCATGGCAAAATACTGCAAGATGAGTAAAGTAAACAAAAGGGAATTTGAATTCTATGAAGAAGTTCAGCGAAGATTCATCAACATAGTAGGAGGCTTGGAGCTGTACACCTGAGTTTTCTCCGAATGCAACGAAAGAAGCATTCTTGACTGCATCTTTGATCTAACAAACAGTGGTCCAGCAGGCCTTATGATCGAAAGAACCTACTCTAAGCCACGGACATGGATGCGTGGAAAAGGTGGAATCACTATTCAATGTGGTTGTTGTTAAAATTTCACCCAGGATAGACAAGGAGATCCCATGGAAATTTTTTGATAGAATGAAGTGGATCCGTTACCTCCCATGATAAAATGGAAGATTAAGAGAATGATCTGATGGAGCAAACCTCCAACAAACTGTATTCCCAATAGTTATATCATCAATATATATAATGAAGGTGACTAGATTCCTCCACATATAGACCATCATTATTTTGTAAGACCTTTTTGTACAGTCTCTTTCATGGAAAAAGCAACACTTTATTCAGAAAAAAATAGATATCATTGGCCTTGGCGAATTTAGTGGACCCTTAGAGATTCTGATACCCGTAGGTTCAGTGCTGGTTCTTAAAGGAAATGGAGAAGACATTGCTAAACACTACATTCCAGGGGTACGACACCATAGGGTGTCTGTGACTTTTTAAAGAATGGATGACAAAAAAATGTCATATGGATTACGGTCAGACCCAGAGTTGGAAAAGCCACTGCCTTATGAGCTATGAGAGGGTTGCACCTCTAAGCACATGCAAACGGAACTCTTATCCTGGATCGTGGCTTAGTAGGTCAGCTCGATCAGGAGCCTACCCCACCAAATATGGACATTCTGGAGACACCTTTTTGTTCTACTTTTTGACTCAACATATATGATGATATATGTATTGGATAAGCTCATCTTGTGACATGTACTTAGCATAAGATATTTTCAGATGTACTTTGATGCGTTCAACATAATGTACCTTTTGAGGCTTCGGCCGGCACTCAATTTGTAACACTTGTTGAGGAAGATTAATGAAATTTCTTTAAAAAATTTTGTCTGTTTGCTCAATTGCCATTTTGTGCGATGGATAAAAACCACAGAACCATATGTTGGTTCATGACTACAATGAACATAGAACAAAACAATAAAAACTTACTAATAAAGTTCAAATGAAACATTTTTTGAAAATTAGTCAACCAACTAATATGAAATTTTGGAAAACATAATTTGATAATCAAATGTGATAAAAACAATAAGAAAAGAAAATAAATCTGTTGACTTGATTCTCTCCATTTCAAGGTCTCTACACACATCTTTGAGATAGGAGTAAGACTCCTCTAAATGGAACAACACATCTTATTTTCAACCATTTGAGATTGGTATTAGACCCCCTTGAATGGGACCATGACATCCAATTATCTACACAAATTTTCAAGATAGGAGTAAGACTCCTCTGAATGGAACATCACATCCTATGTTCAACCTTTTGAGATTGGTATAAGAGCCACTTGAATGGGACCACAATATCCAATTCTCTACACATCTTTCAGATAAGAGTAAGAATTCTCTAATTGGTACATCACATCCTATTCTAAACCTTTTGAGATTGGTATAAGACCCCCTTGAATGGCACCATGGCATCAAATTCTCTACACACATCTTCAAGATATGAGCAAGACTCACCTGAATGGAACATCGCATCTTATTCGAAACCTTTTGAGATTGGTATAAGACCCCCTTGAATGGGACCACAACATCCAATTCTCTACACACATCTTTGAAATAGGAGTAAGTCTCCCCTGAATGGTACATCACATCCTATCGTCAACCTTTTGAGATTAGTATAAAGCCCCCTTGAATAATAGCACGACATCCAATTCTCTACACACATCTTTGAGATAGGAGTAAGACTCCCCTGAATGGAACATTGCATCCTATTCTTAACCTTTTGAGATTCGTATAAGACCCACTTGAATGGGACCACAACATCAACTTTTCTACACACATCTTCGAGATAGGAGTAAGACTCCCCTGAATGGTACATCGCATCCTATTCACAACCTTTTGAGATCGGTATAAGACCCCTTATAAAGGGACCATGACATTTAATTCTCTACACACATATTCGAGATAGGAGTAAGACTCCCCTTAATGGAACATGGCATCCCATTCTCAACCTTATGAGATTGGTATATGACCCCCTTGAATGAGACCAAGACATCCAATTCTCTATGAACATCTTCAAGGTAGGAGTAAAAATACCCTTAATGTAACATCACATCCTATTCTCAACCTTTTGAGATTTGTATAAGACCCTCTTGAATGGGGCCATGACATCCAATTATTTACACATATCTTCAAAATAGGTATAAGACCCCCTTAAATGGAACACTACATCCTACTTTCAATCATAGTGGTTAGTACTAAAATTCTAATTCCTACCTTGGAGTCATTCCTGATTTCCATTATGGTAGCCATGTTTCGACTATATCCAATTTGGACGTGATGTCCCTAGCGGTAGCTCAAACTAGTATAATCTTTCTTCTTGGCGTAATGTCCTTAATGGTTATTTTCCTCTACAGTGTTGTCACTCTTTTAAGTTGGATGTAAGTCCCTGTGCTTTCCATCTTGATTTTGTCCTCTCACACAATCTGGCTCTCTGAAATTATCAATGTTGAAATCAAAATTAAACATTGAATTTGAAATCCAGTCTATGCCTTAATAATCAGTTTTCTCGATAGTTATTTCTGGAATCTCTTATATTTTCCCCAGTGAGAGTATTTGTTACTCCCAAGTAGAAACAACTACCCTCAATTCTACACTTCATTCTAGGTCTATTGACTTAGAAGTCTGATTTGTTTGGTTGATCATGTCGGTCGACGCCAATACGCGCGGTGTCTTTGCCCAACACACCACACCTATTGGGGGTCCATTTGTTGACCTCACTTTTGGTTGATGTTTAGTTTTCCCTCTTTAGTGGCCTAGAGTCTTGCCATAGGACTTGCATATTGATTATTCCTAGAAAACTAGAAAAGGAACCCTCACCATTAGAAACTCTAAACTCGTCTTTGCTCAACTTGAAGTTCCACATATTTGTCCTAACCTTTAGTACTTAGTAGGTGGGGTCACTATGGGGAAACTCAAGGAGAGTTTCCATAGGACAGTTTGGTCTTAGGATTGACCCTGGGTGTTGGTCTGGAGCTAGTTCACTCACTTACACATACTATCACCTATATCCACTCACAATCCTTTGGGAGACTCGTGTTGATGGTCCCCTAAACCCATTAGCTCTAGGCTAGGGTTTGGCTAAAACCAGTACATAGAGGACCCAAATGGGGATTTCATTGGTCCAGAGGTCATAGAGGGTGGTTGGTACTCCAATTTTACCAAAATATCCAACTTGGCATGTTGTCCCTAAATCCACCCAAATTACCTAAATACCCTTGAGACCCTAAACTTGACCAATATCATCAAATTCAACCAAATACCCATATTTGTTTAAAAATAATTTTAAAACATTTAAAAATTCCCAAACTACCCAAAACCACCCAAAAATTCCAAAATCACCAAAATACCCCCAAAATTTGCCATAATTACAAAAATACCCTTGGCACCCCAAACTTTACCAAAACACCCAAAACCACTCCAAATGTCTCCAAAACCAATTTGAACCCCATAATTGAATCTAATTTGGCTAATTGGACAATTTTGACCAAAACCCACAAATTGCCTTTAACGGCTCAATTTTACCAAATTCATCTCAAATGTCCATCAATTTTGTCTAAATTCCCCTCAATTTCAAATCTAAAATTAATTTAACCATTCACATGACCAATCTAAACCAAATCCCAGCCTAATTGGCTCATGCTTTGAGCTCAATTTTGATCTAAGTCAAACCCTCAATTTTGGTCCTATGACCTAATCATTGTTAATTGAACCCCATAGCCTACTTGATTTACCCTAATTTGAATCCTAAACTTTTCAAAACAATCCTACACATAAAATTTGACCCTCAAATGGCCTTGGTAAAGCCTCAATTACACTTAATCTTGACCCAAATCAGAAAATCCCCAAAATTTCTCCAAATTGGATGTCTCCGAATTCAAGAAAATTAGATGCCCTAACCCCAAAATTGACACCTTATTTATGTTGAAAACTCTTTATGACATTACTATAGATCATTCTCAACCATAAATTTGGACTTAGCCCAACCTTAGCCGAACCTAGACTCATGTTTTGTCCAGCATTCCTAATTTTACCAAAATCCCAAAATCCTTCAAATTGAGCTTCCAATTGAACTCAAAATCATATCAATCCTTCACCAAAAATCTTCATGACGATCATCTACACAATGTTGATCAATCAATTGAGCTCAAAGTCATGGCTATCCTAACCTAAACCCAACCTTTGGCCATTTAGACCAAATTGGACCCATGCACCAAAATTGACTTAGCCATCCTAAAGTCACTGATAAGGTCTCCACAACCATTAAACACACCCTATTGACTAAGCTAAACCACCTTAAACCAGATTGGTAAGCTATGGACCAATGGTTCCTTAAATTAAGGGATTTATTCCCTCTTTTGGGTCTTAAACAAAATACATTCTTTATTATGACAAACCATTGGTGAAAAATTATAATTAAGCCTCCTCGTGGTTCACCTGACCTTCTGCCCATCTACCCTGGCCCTTTCGGCTGTCTTAGTAGCTGAAAAAGACCAAAACTGAGAGCCCCAAGCTTAAATTCAAACCCAAATTCACCCACCTTAGTTGGCCAATCCTAATTGGCTTTAGCACTTTGAAACCCTCCACCTAAGAAACTCTTTGTACCCATCAATTTGCCCTCAGCTTCCCTCTAAGCCCCTCTATTTAATCAGCTACTCCATGTCCAAAGGGAGGAGTGTACTAAAATCCTTAGGGAAACTCTGTCCAATTGCTCTTAGACACTCTTCAAGAACACTTAAGCTCACTACCACCATTTTTCCCCCACTGATCCTTACTGTGGAAGCCCAAATTTGAGCTCAAACTTTCAGCTCAAACTAGGACATCTCTCCACAATCCACCAAACTCATACTATAGTGCACACACCATCTCCATAGTGAAAGATGTTGATTCCCCATCAAATCCCCCTCTCAAACATCTTCTAACCTAGCTCTAGACCAATACCTGAAATCGAGCTTGACCGAATTCGTACCTTGACAATTCACGAGACCACAAGACTTCATCCGGAGGTTCGTTGAGTCTAATCAAAGCTACCACAACCATTTGATTGAGGCATCCCTTTCAAAAAAAAGGTATTGAGCTCTAACCCTATCCCGAGCTTATTTTGATTCTTCATTTGTAAGGCTTGATTTTATACTTGATTAACCGCATAGATGTGTTCTTCTTGAGTAGATGAAGGTTTAGAAATAAATCCCATGGGATTTGGTTGAGTCTAGACAAAGATCTTAACTTTTAGTGTGAGCGACTTACTGGTTAGGTCACTTGGGGGTGATAACGGAGAGTTGTCTGTTCACGCGTGTATCAAACCAACAAAGGAGATCAAACTGGACAAACTAATGGTACGTGAACTGCTGGTCGTGTGGCAGCTGAAGTGGATGACGGTGTCGAATGAGAGCACGCTGTGTGTGAGTTCAGAGCTACTGTAGGATGAGTTGGCACAACATGGATAAGTTGAAAAAAAGCACCTTTTCTAAATTATTTTTAATACATAAACTTCAAAATTCCATATCTTTCTCTAAAAAAATCATAAATAAAAAAAATAACCACTTACTCAGTGAACAAAGGAGAATAATGTGGACAAAAAATAAAAATTATTTTTCAAATATATTATCTTTAATGAATTAAATACCCTCTATGGTATTTTAATTCTCCATGGATTAAAATATTTTAACATGACTCAAAATTTTGAGGGTTTACTCCTCAATATAGAGGGGATGTTCTCTGGTTTCTGTAAGGTCAGAGGGCATCTCTATGCTTCTAGCTCAAATTTTTAAGCGAAAGTGACCATTCTGGTTTATTTAAATTATATAAATCAAAATATCACTTGGAGAATTATAAGAATTATTCTAGTAGGTTTTCTGTGGTCAAAGAAGTCTCGAAAAAATAGCATGATGTTTTAAATTACCTTGTGAATTTCTATATTTAATTTAATAAGAATATATTATGTTAATTTTTGTAAATTAAATACTAATAAAAATTTGACAAAATTACTTCCCAACTATCCATAAAAATCATGTCCATCCATTGTAAAAATATCAAAATTATTTAGCTTAATTTAACCATTAAAATGGTTTTTTTAAGTCAACTTTGTATTTTTGTACAAAAATAATTATATTAAATTAAATAAACTTAGAAAAATTATGAAACTTGGTTTTCTGAGTTCCTTATGATAATGGACATTTAAAATAATATATTTTTTTATAAAGTATTTCTTTGTTAAATAGTATTTTGAATTAAAAATAACTAAAATCATCAAGATTTCCAAAAAAATAAAAAATTGTTCAAATCGTGTGTAAATGTCTCCTGATCACTTAGAATTTATTAGTACCTTTTTTTCTTATTTTTCTAAGTTAGAATTTATTACAATAATTAAAAATAATTATTGTAAATTTCTAAGTTCAAATCCAAAGACATTTTTTCCTTATTTATTAGGACAATTATGAAAGTTGATAATTTTCCATATATTCCCACTAAAAAATAATTATATTAAATAAACTAAAAATAATCACAAAATTATCAAATTTGATTCTTTGAGTTTCTTGAACTCAGGGAAGTCTATTAAGAATATAAAAATGATTTTTTTGTTAAAAATATCATTTCTATTTGATTTAATCATTAAACATGATTAAAAATTATATAATAATAATTTAATTAAAAAAAATCATGACATCTTTCCTAATTGGTTCTCTTACCTTAGGAAACCTCTAATAATTTTTCTCATAAATAAAAAACTTTATTTTAGAAAGCTAAATAAATCAACTTTCGAAAATCCTATTTTCTAAAATTAAATTAAATTTTGAGAGGTCCACATGTTCTCCTCTAAACATTATAATTACCTCATGGATATGATACTCTAAACCCTTAAAGTCATTTGAGTTGTGTTTAGTGAGTTATGAGGTGAAGTGCCACAAGGGAAAAGTGGTAATTTTACACTTTGGTGCCTTAATCAAAATTTAGGATTAACCAAGGTAAAATGGGTAATTTTGATCTTAATGAATATGTTTGGATTATTTAACACAAAGGGATTAAAAGGTAGAAACCCACTCACAATCTTTACACAATGTCAACAAGATTGTAAACCTCCTAATCTTCATGACTTGGAAGTCAATTAAAGATCAAATGATTCTTAAGTGAGGGGCTTAAGTTTGAGAATATGATAATTTACTTTTCTTAAGCTCAAAGTTGAGGATGGATTGACTATTTAATAAAAATACACATCACTTAACAAAAATTTGGATGACCACCATTTCACCTATCATGATTGTTAAAGGCTTGATAGTGGCTTAGTTTTAATATCTAAACTCAATTAATTGAATTTAGAAAATGATATAATTGGAAATTAACATTGACATATGCTACAAGCCTGACTTTAATTGTGGGCACAATATTCTTTAAATGACTTAAACTTGCCTCAAGGGCACTCACTTACATAACTCTTAAATGAAACATCAATTGACTGGCTGAGTATCCTATCCTTGGGATAATCAAATTATCAAGTTTCACTGAGCAACGGGGTAGTCTCACTTCAATTTTGGATGATTAATTGAACAATATGATAAGTTTAAAATGAACTCAAAATAATTCAAAAGAGCCTCAAAGTATTTCTAGGTCATTCCCTCAAAACTTTGAAATCTTTTGGATATTTTGAAGAGCAAATTGAACTTGATATATTTTGTTCTAAAATTATCCCTTATGATCTTCCAAGGTCCAAAAACATCATAGCCTAGGGATTGCTAGCTAAACCTTCATCTAAATTTGCAATTTAAACTTCCTTGCAACATTATATATATGTCTTGCAAGTACTGACCTTTCAGGTGGTGGTATGAGAAGACACGTTAGGTACAATTTTACAATTTACAGTACCGACTTTTCTTATATTTTCCACACTGTATTTTTATACTTACAAAACTTGAATGTTAAACAATAATGACACCATGCATGTAAAACTCCAGGATAGCCATAAAACAAAAACCAAAACTAAAATCAACAAAGATAAAATTCACCGCCACCACATTCAAAATATAAGACAACTCAAAATTTAATAACAAACATCACAAACAACAATTGCAACTAAATTAAGACGTCTCTATCGGATGATCGGGAATCCCTCGGAGGAGGTAACCTACTGTTGCTGACGAGGCTTCCCACGGTCTAAATGAAAGCATGGAACTCATTAAGTTGAGTTTAGTAAATTCATTTGAACTAAGTGAATCTAATAAAAAATAGTGGTGTTGGAACGAGGGAACCGTAGGATCCTAACGGGTGTTGCTCTAATCAACTTTAATATGCTCTCCTAATATTTAAAGAACTACAATCATAAGGACATCTGATTTGACATCATAACCTGACACATTGGAAAACATAAAGTCGTCACGATGTGGGCCTTAGAGCTAAAATTAGGGGTAGCACGGCCACCTTCAACACTAGGAGGATATACAACAACATTTCTTGCCTTAGAATCAAACAACAAGCCATAAGACTTCAAGATTGTTTGCTTATGCAACATAGATCCTCACCTCATCTTAGCCTTTGTATGGCCCTGCTGTACAATATAAGCCCTAACTCGTCTTAGGATTTCAAGATTGTCGTTCTTCACAATCTAAATCCTCACATCTTCCAGGCTATTTGTGTGATCATTTCACGTGAGTGTAAGCCCTAATTAATAAACTTGGTAGGATAAAACATGCAAACCTCAAAGTTGAAGCGAAATAATAGGATAGACTGGGAAGTCACCGAGGTTCTCCTCCAGATCTATCACATCCCCTAGTACTTCCTCCTTTAGATTCTATAATAAATGTTTCAAATTTGAACTATTCCCCTTTCACACAACTTTTTCTGATCTCGTTGAAATGTCCTATCCTTTTGACCTTTTTGAAGATAACATTTCAAGATTTTTATTGAGAGTTTTCTTAAGTGACTTCGGTTATCTAAGATGTAATTAACTATAGGGGATTGCTCTTATAGGAAGTTCTTCCGAACCCAGTTAATATAACCCCTATTTAATTTTTTATATTAAATAAGGGAACTTGTCGGCAAATAAAATGGTTTTATAGATCATCAGATGTCATATATTTCTCAGTTTATTTGATCGAGCCTCATCCTCAAAACTTGTGTTTATCTTT
>NEWO01000279.1:756890-784620 GCA_003013225.1 Phalaenopsis aphrodite | reverse complement strand
TCTAAAGCGAGCGATGAGATTCTGATTTTTACGGCCTACGGCTTCCAATGGGCAACTCCGCACTCAAAATAGTGCCGACAGCATGATATTGGTTTTGAGAATGCTATGATGAGACATTTTGGGGGAGAACCCAATGTGGAATTTCCTCTTTATCCCAGTTTCACTCCCTATGCTTCTATTTGGGATAAAGATGAAGAAAAAGAAGAAGATGATGATGATGATGATGATGAGGAAGGAGATGAAAATTGATACTTTTATGAGTCTGGTGTAGTTTGTTTGTTATTAGTGATTGAAATGTGTTGTATTTTTATTTGAGAACTGCTGTAGTAAAAATTTTCAAGTTGTGTTGTGAACATAATTGTAATAGTAACTGTATACTTATACTTTTTCTACATTTTTAGTATTTTCAGTTTTCATATTTGTGTTTTTAATTGTCAACAAATTCTTTAGAATATATTATGTTTCTTTTATTTCTTTAAAGCTTGTATGTTTTTAAAGTTAGTACCTACAGTATACCAAGGCCCAGCTTCATAATCAGAAATCCTCTACTAATCAATTTTTATTTTCATGCATTTACTGTTTACTTTCACCTACTAAAATTTTGTACTAAAACATTTTTAAAATTACTTAAAAACTTAAGTGTGGGTGGAAGAAAAATTTCTTTCAAAAAGAGTAAACTAAATTTTATTTGTCCTCAATTAACGATATTTTTAAAATTAATTTAACATGACCTGGGTATATTAAGATTTAACTTCAAAAGACTATACTTATGATTATAAATATTATGGTAAATTTAGGTAAAAAGTTTTTAATAATGAAGGTCAATTCTAAAGTTAAAGATATTTGGTATGCTAGAATAAGACTATGCTTTTCTATTAAAAGTAAAGAAAGTTGTATTTTTGAAGTATTAAGAATTTTAGAGTTTCTTGTAAAAAGAAAAGAATGAGACTTTATGAAAAATCATAAACTAATGTGATTTTATAAAGTGAAGAAAGGTATGGTGTTTTAACTTTAAGAAGTGGATGGTTAAGTTCAAAACTTGTAAAGACTATCATAAAATAGTAATCCTCACTTGAAAAAAAAAGAAAAAAAAAAGAAATGATTTAAAAGATCCTAAAAGAAAAAAAGAGATGGAAAATAAAAGAAAAGAAAAGAAAATAAGTGAGAAGAAGCTTGAGGAGACGCCTATTCAAAAATTGGTTTCACTTGAATCAACTTAAAGAAGGAGCTTTATTACATTTTCTAAACTTGTATTGAAGTATTAGTAGCATTCCTAGTAAAGTCTTCATGAAGTTCTTTTTCATATGAATATTCTAAATGTCCTTAATATGACAATTTACTGATTTTCTTGAAATGTATAGAGATTTAGAAATCTTAAATTAGATTACTAAGAAAAGTTATTAAAGTTTTTCTTAAATTTTGCTATTCTATTAATTAAACTAAAGTATAGGAGCTATAACTAAATCTCTATCCTAGGTTATAAGATTTTATGTAATAAAAGTGTCCCTTGAGGACAAGTAACATTTAAGTTTGGGAAATTTTGATACACCAAAATAATATACTTTCTTAAGTGCAAGTTTTATGCTTATTTTTTGTGATATTGCACTTTAAAGAAGGGTATTTTAATATTTTTGTTGCAAGTATATCATTTTTAGGTATTTGGAGCAAAAATGGCAAAAAAGGACAAAATTTGGAGTCCAAATAGTGAATTTTGGAAGTGTGGTGCATTGTTTGACAGAGGCTTGTCAAATGATGCACCATAGACGACTTTTTTGTGGATTAAGGTTGTTCGAGACAAATTTTGCGCAAATTTTCAAAGTGACCCTTGTTCCACACACCTATTGGAGTAATTCAATGCATCTTGACACTTTGGAAGGTTCTTTTATGAAAGTATTTGTCTCTTGGATCAAATGAAACATCTTTTGAATTCAAAAGAGTTGACTTTTGAAGGAAATTTTGGAGGGAATTTTGAATTCCTTTTGAAAAGAGGTAGCCCAAAATCAAAGAGAAAGATTTCAAGAAGTTTTAAGGGGGACAAAAACGACATGAAAGTTGGGGTGGTGTGAAAGGCAAGGAGAGAAGAAGAGGATATTTTCTTCTAGGGTTGTAAGAGGATGTGAGAGATTTCTTCCTCATTATACTTCTAAGAAAGAATTGAGTGTGCTTGTAAAGATAGAAAAGCTCAAAGAGAAATTCTAAAAATTTTCTTGGAAATGATTGTGAGATAAGTTGAGTCTTTTATTTCTTTAGTTTTGTAAACTTATTTTTATATATGAAATCCGTATTTTGTCACATCCTTCTCATTAATTTTGAGTAGTGTTCTCAATCCTTCCTCCTATTTTGAGATATGGTTTTGTGAAGAATTTGTTTTGTCTTCTATTATTTTAAAGGTCAATAATTTGTGATTACTTGAACTCCGATCTTCATTTACTTATTTGATCTGGCCAATTCAAAAGTTATAACATGTTGAGAAACATATGTTCTAAAAAGGGCTATGATTTCTACAATTTAGGGAGAATCACATTTGAATTAATGGGAGAGTAATTTATGCATGGAATTGAGTGAAAATAAATAGCAAAATATACTTTGCTGGATACAGAATTAGAGAGTATGTCATGCTTGTATCGAGTAACTTCTTTAACTTCTCCCTCTTTGGGGCACTCTTATGAGCAACAACTGGAGGTATCCTCAGACCTTGGAGCGGTAGTGGCAACAAAATCTGTGGTAGTGACGGTAGTATCAACTCGACTCCGCAGACAGAACCTGATGGGAATACGGGCTGACAAAACTTCAGTTGACTTTTGAGATCGTTAGACAGATCTGACATCCCTTAAAATCTCTTTCTTCATCCAAGGGGAAACTATTATCCCACTCACTTAAGCAGCTCAATGATTAAATATCCTTCTTTAGCAGCCAACCTCTGGAACACTGTACGTATTTTAGTGATAGGAGCGAGCTTTTCCCACTCTATTAGAATGGTAAAAACGATCTTTTGAATACTTTCATATATATTAGTAATCATAAATGTGTGAAACCTAGTCCCTCAGAAGAGCAGAGAGGCCTCCAGTAATCTAGGTTCCTCCTCGTGAGGAAACTCATCAACATGTGCTTTTCGAGAATTTGCGCTTTAGCACCCTTTTGATCCCTTCTAAACTACAGTTTCTTCTTTGAGATTGTGTTAACGACACAAAATTCAAACTCAATCCAATTTTAAATACAGATGGTGGGATGGTAAATTCTCCAGTTGTATCTTTCACAAACATAACCTCTTTTCCTTTGGCAGAAAAGGGGACAACAGACTTAGTAGGTGGGGCAACAATTTTAACCTTCTTGCAAAAAGGGAAAATCCTTAGGACAGTTCAAGATAAATTCAACGGAAGACTCCAATACTTTTGGAGTGACAACATTCATTATGAGGAATAGGGAATTTTTAAGAATGACTTCATGTTCCTCAAAACCAGTTCCAAGTTTGATCATGGGAGCAACATTGCGAGCATCGCGGCTAGTTGGCAGGTTGCAGATGAAAGTGAGTGTAAGGAATGACATTGTGGCTGCTTCAAAAAGAAAGCATTGGGGCTTCAAAAAGAAAGCATTGGGGTTAGTTATCTTACCAACACCTTGTAATTCTAGTGCGAACACTAAAAATTAACAAAGGTCGATCTGTAGACTGGGAAGTCTTTATTTAATTTTTGGTTTGTGAAGATTTTTTAAAATTTAGTGAAAATAGTTTGAAAGTAGAAGGATTTAATTAATTAAAAAAGGTTAAAGAGTAAGCACAATATGACACAATTTGATTTAATTTGCAAAGTAGCAAACCAAACTCAAAAGGGAAAGTGAATTTTAGTACCCAGTGCAGGACCAACTTTACAACACACAATGCCTCAGCAGAACTAGTCCACCAACACATTTATTGGGGGTCTGACCCAACACAACTGATAGAAGTCCTAATGAACTCTTGAACCTCTATGTTCAAAGATGATTGAATAGACGGTCCTGAAGTCCAAAATAGTTGACCGAACTTACGCAAGAAAGAAATGAGTGAAGCATGCCAACAAAAGAAGGGTAATTTTGTCCATGAAGAACACAGACACATTACTGATGTATGGATACAAAATTCCCTTGTTTAAATGGAGAGAGAAACTACTTCTAAGCGGAGTTGCCAGAAGCTCTCGATTGCCAAAATGGAAATTATCGTTTCCCGAAGTAGGTATTCCAACGCTCGGTTTAATTTAATATATATATATATATATATATATATATATATATATATATATATATATATATATATATATATATATATATATATATATATATATATATATATGTGTGTGTGTGTGTGTGTGTGTATATATATATATATATATATATATATATATATATATATATATGTGTGTGTGTGTGTGTGTGTGTATACATATATATATATATATATTGGAAAAAAAAGTATTTTAAATTTTGAAAATATAAGATCGAACCAATCTCATATCATCAGTTGTTTAAATAAATGAGTTTAATATCACAATTAATGCATCTATCCAAAGGATAAACACACTACTTACTGGTAAGAGTTAATTAAATATACTAAGGAATTTATGACATCCATTTAATTCTATGAAAAAACATTTTTATATTGACCGACAAGTTTCCCTATTTAATATGAACAATTAAATAGGGTTTATTTTAAGTTGGATTCTTAAAATTTTCCAATAAAGGCAAACCCTTATAGTTAATTACATCTTAGATAACCAAAGTTACCTAAGAAAACTCTCGATAAAAGTCAAGGATTATTATCTTCAATAATTTCAAAGGGTTGGACTTATCAAAAGATTGAGCAAAGAGGTGTGAAATGGGAATGGCTCAAATTTGGAAAATTTATTTTTGAATCCAAAGGAAGAAGAACTAGGAGATGTCATGGATCCTCAGTAGAATCTTTGTGACTTGTCAACAAATCCCATGGTTTGGCTTCAACTTCAAAATAAATTAAGTGTGTTATCTTTCCAATTTTATTAATTAGGGCTTGCATTTATGCAACATGATCCCACAGATAGCCTGAAAGATGTGAGGATTTAGGTCATGACAAACAACAACCTCATAACCCTAAAAGAAGTTAGGGCATATGTTGTATAACAGAGCCATACAAAGGCCTAAAGAAAAAGTTGAGGATTTATGTCACACTAAGGAGACAACCTCAAAATCCTATTTCTTGTTATTTAATTATAAGAAAGGATGTGTTGTTTAAGATCCTCATGCTGTTGCAGATTACTGTTGTAAAGGGTTGCCCACAGAGTTAGCTCCAAGCTTCTCGGCAAAGTTGCAATCCTAAAGTGTGAGTTTTAAAGGTTTAAATGATAAGTTGAAGTTCAATCATGGGAGGAGTTAAATTTGATTAGAGTGACACTGGTTAAGATCCCATGGTTTCCTCATTTCAGCATCATTATTTTCTTCAAATTCATCTAGTTTAAATGAATTTACTAAACTCAACTCAATGAGTTTCATACTTTCATTTAAGCCATGGAAATCTCGTTAGAAACTGTAGGTTACCTCCTCTGAGGGATTTCCGATCATCTGATAGAGTCGTTTTAATTTAGTTGCAATTTTTATTTTTATTGTTTTGTTTGTGATTAAATTTTGTGTTGTCTTACATTTTCATTATTTTGGTGGTAAATTTTATCTTTTTTTTTCCTTAATTTTAGTTTTGGTTTTAATTTTGCGACTATCCTAAAAGTTTCAGTTTTGACATGCAGGGTGACCTTGTTGTTTAACATGCAAGTCTACAAGTAGAAAATAAGAGATACAAAAAGGTAAATAAAAGTAAATTGCATTGCAATAACTTAAAAGTGTACCTATCATTTCTTCTCGTTCCTTCACATGAAATGTTAGTTATTGCAACATGTATACAATTTTACAATAAATTTAAATTGTAAGAGTAGATGAAGGTGTATTTAATAGACCTCAAACTTATAACTTATTGAGTCTTGAAAGATCTTAATGGATGATTTTAGGACAAAATACAACAAGTTCAATTTATCCTTCAAAACGTCCAAGAGATTTCCAAATGTTCGGGGAATGACTCTGAACTACTTTAAAGATTTCATGAAACATTTGATTTCATTTTGAACTTATCATATTGCTCTATTAATCATCCTAGGTCAAATTAAAATTGCCCTACTACTCGGTGAAACTTGACATTTTAATCATCTCGAGGATAAGGTACTCAATTAATCAATTGATATTTCACTCAAAAGTTATATGGGTGAATGCCCCTAAGGCAATTTTTTGTTATTAAAGATTTTATGCCCACCACTAAAGTTAGGCTTTTTGTGCATATAAGCGTTTATCATCAATCATGTTATCCTTCTAAAACCCATTAAATGAATTCAAATATCAAGCTTAGATCACTATCAAGCCCTTAACAATCTTAATAGGAAAAAGATTAGAAAATGTTAGAATTTTAATTTAAGTGATAAGGATTTTGATTAAAAGATCAGACCATCATTAATTATGAACTTAAGATACGGTACATATCATCTTCCTAACCTAAGCCCATCACTTGAGAATCATCTATATTTCTTTTTAACTTCCAAGTCTTGATAATTTAACAAATTTCATTTTCATTCTCAACAAGAAAAGGTGGCAGGTTGGTTTCTACCTTTTACCCATTTGGTTTCGATCATCCAAACATATTCATTAGGATCAAAATTACTCATTCTTCACTTTGGTTAATCCTAAATTTTAATTAAGACATCAAAATCTAGAATTATCACTTTTCCCTTTGGGCTCTTCACCTCATAACTTATTAAGCATAATTCAAATGACTTTAAGGATTTTAAAGTACCCTACCCATGTGGCAAATAAAACATTATAGGAGAAAATGTGGTTTTTTTCAAATTTTTATTTAACTTAAATAATTATTTAAACCTAAAAAAATAGGAGTTTCAATATTGATTTATTTAATCAATCGAAATAAAACTTGTATTCATGGAAAAATTTATTAGAGGCTCCTCTAGGTCAGAGAAAGTGCTTAGGTAAAATACCATGATTTTCCAAATCAAATTTTAATTAGTATTTAATTATTTATTAGCTTCAAAAGAATGTTTTACTTATTTAGAAAATATAATTTAATTACAAAAATTATTTTTACATTTTTTTTCAAACCTCGCTAAGCTCAAAGAACTCAGAGAAACTATTTTTTTTATATTTTATGATTTTTAGTTTACTTATTATAAATATTTTTATTGAGAAAATAGGGAAAATACATTTCCAACCTTTAAAAATTTTATTTTTTACTTAGAAAAATTAGGAAAAATATTTTAATGAGTCATAAGTGACCAGGAAGCAATTGGGCACGTTTTGAAATATTTTTGTATTTTTAGAATTTTTAACTATTTTTAATTTAAAATGTAGCTCAAAAATATAGTATTTTATCAAAAATAACTTTTATTTTTCCTAAGTTCTCCTGATCACAAGGAATTCAGAAAACCACTTTTCATAATTTTTCTAAGTGTTTTTAATTCAACATAATTATTTTTCACAAAAATACAATGTTTCTTAAAAAATCAACTTTAGAGCTTAAAATTAATCAAATAATTTAAAATTTTTGAAAGTGGGTAAACATAATTTTTATGCATTATCTGGGATAAATTTTATCAATTTTTTTATCAATATTTAATTTACATAAATTAATACAAAATATAATCCCTTATTTAAATTTAAAAAAATGTACAAAATTACTTAAACCATCATAATATTTTTTCTGATCTTCTTTGATCACAAGAAACCTACTAAAATTTATCTCATAATTTTCCAAGTGGTATTTCAATTAATGTAATTAATTTATGCAAAAATAGTCATTTTAGCTTGATAATTAGGGTTAGAAGCACAAAGATGTCCTCTAAATTTAGAAAAATCAGAGAATATAGCCTCTATCATGAAAAATAAACCCTAAAAATTTCAATCTAAGGTGAAAAATGCTTAACCCTAATGAATTCAAATATCATAGAGAGTATTTAATTATATAAAAAATCAAAGAATCAACAAATAATTTTTTTTTATTTTTAGTCCACATTATTCTCCTCTGTTCACTGAGCAAGAGGATATTTTTAATTTATTTTTATGATTTTTATATGCAAAGATATGGATTTTTGAAGTTATAGGATTTAAATTTATTTAGAAAATCCATATTTTTCTATTTAAACCAGTCAGTGCCAGCAACCTCATCCTCTTCGAGCTTTCCACACAGTGCTCCACTATTTGATGCTGCTAACTACCTCAGCACCATTCATCCTGCTGTTCGCGTAGTGTCCACTTATCCGACTCCATCACAATCGTCCATTGAATAAAGGTTTGATCGGATGACATCTACTAAACATCCCCAACTGACCTAACCTGTAATCTCTCCACACTAAAACCTTAAGATCTCGGTCTATACTCAATTAAATCACTTCGAGTTTGTTCCTACACCTCCATCTACTCATGATGAACACATCCATACAGTTTATACAGTATGAAATACATTAAATAAGTATGAAGAATCAAATTAAGCGCGGTTTAGGGTTGAGGCTCAATACCATTATCTGAGAGGGGAGGCCTCAATTAGATGGTTGTAGCACGTTTGAATGAGTCAAACAAACCTCTAGATGAAGTTATGAGCTATAGTAAATTGCTTAGGTATGATTTTGACCAAGGCTGATTTCAGATGTTGGTCTAGGGATTTGTTAGAGGCTCTCTGTGATGGGGCTTTTATGGGTAATCAACTCCTCTCACTCAGGGAAATATACACAATTAATTAGATTTTGGTTCACTGTGGAGCTATGGAGAAATATGTCCTGGTTTTGGGGCAAATTTCAGTGAAAACATTGCCTCTGTGGAGTGGTTTTGAGTAGTTGAGTGCAAGGGGATCGAACCTAGGAAGGTTTAGAGAGGCTCTGATGAGATTTTGATAGAGTTTCCTCAAGTTTTAAAGCACTCTTCCCTTTGGCCATGGAGAGCTCCATTTATAGCCATGGCTGCCTTGTGGAGGTCAGGGTTGAGAAATGGGTGCTTAAGCAAGTTGAGGTGGAGGCCAATGGGACTTTGGCCATTTGGGGCTCCCTTGGGCTGGCTGTTTTTAGTAGTTGGCTAGAGTTTAGTCACTTCTAAGCTCAGGAAGGCCAGAGGGTGCTTAATGATGGTTAAATACAAATGGTAAAGTATGATGCAAAGATTGTTGAGTTCAGGCAAAAAATGGGGTGATATCCCCTAAATCAATGGACCATTGATCTATAACCCATGTAGGGTAGGCTAAGTAAGTTATTCCTAGTCACTAGATTCCAGAAGGTGGTTGTAAAGGCTTTGGTTTGATCACTTTGGTATGGCTTAATCAAGTTTTGTGCAAGGGTTCAATTTGGGTCAAATTGGCTTGAAGTTGGGTTTGTCTTGCGCTAACATAACATTTAGCTCAATTGATTAATCAAGATGATATACATGATTGTCACAAATAGTTTGGAAAATATTTGTATTGAATTTGAATTGACTTGGAGGGTCAATTTGAATGATTTTTGTCATTTGGTCCATTTTTGGGGTGTTGGGTTAGACTTGGGATTGAGTTAGGCTAGGATTTGTCTAGGGCCCAATTGATGATTAAAATTGGTCCTAAGGATTTTCATGAAGAGTTTTAGATAGAAATTTAATGGAAATTTTGAGGTTAATGGGTTTACTTTGGTTGAATTTAAGGACATGGTCAATTTGGGGCAATATTGGGGGTTTTTGTCCAAGTTAACATTGAGTAAAATTAGGGCTTGAGCAATGCCAATTAAGGCTCAATTTGATATGGGGGATTGTTTTGAAGAGTTTATGATTAAAAATTGGCGCAATTAGATAATTTTGGAAGTTCAATTGAGTGAGATTTTGGTTTTGGCACAAATTGGGCCTTTTTTCATTTAGGTTAAAATTGAACTCGAATGTGGATCAAATGGGCTTGGATTTGGTTTCAATCAAGCTTTGACAAGATGAATTTGAGTTTAGAGTTGGTATTGGCGCAAATTGGGATCAAATTGGCTGACATAGAGGGTGAATTGGGGTAATTGGGCCTTTAAAGGTAATTTGGTGCTTTTGGTCAAAATAGGTCAACTTGATTAGATTGAGCGCAATGGAGTGGTTCAAACTGATTTTGAAGGCATTTGGAGTGATTTGGGAGGCTTCGGGACAATTTGAGTCTCCAAGTGTATTTTGGTAATTTTGGCAATTTGTGGGGTATTTTGGTAACTTTTGAAATTTTAGGAAGTTTTGGGCAAATTGGTTGGTTTGAAATGGTTTGAGATGACTTTAGTGTAAATTAGGGTATTTTGGATAATTTTAAGAATTTTTGCCAATTATGGGGTTTCAAGGGCACTTTAGTAAATTGGATGGATTGGGGGGCGTAAAATGCTAAGTTTGATATTTTGATAAAATTTGGGTGTCAATCACCCTACATGAGCTATGGACCAATAGGATTCTCTACTTTGGGGCCTTCATATACAAGTTTAAACTAACCCCTAGCCTAGGGCTAGTGGGTCTAGGGGACCATCAACATGAGTCTGCCAAAGGGTCAAGGGATCAAAATCAGGTAGGCTTGGGTTCAAGGTAGTGAGTGGGAGTGTAATGTGCAAGTGTGTGTGTGAGAGAAACCAAGACCACACCACCAGAGGGCCAACCTATGAGGACTCACCTTGAGCTCTCCCACATTGGCCCCACCTATTAAGAGTTAGAGGTTAAAACCAAAATGTGGAACTTCAAGTTGAGCAAAAAAGAGCTTATAATTTCTAATGGTGAGGGTTCCTTTTCTAGTCATCTAGGAATAGTCAGCAGAAAAGTTTTATGGCTAGAACCTAGGCTATAAAATAGGAAAAACTAGACCTTAACCAAAAGTGAGGTCAATGATACACCGAAAATTAATGCATTTTAGACCAATATTTTATACTTATTTTTTGTTATACTTATTTTTGGTGATATTGCACTTTAATGAAAGTTATTTTGACGTTTCTTGCAAGTTGTTGTTTTTTAGGGCTTAAAGAAAAAATGAAGCAAAAAGAATGAAATTTGGAGTCAAAATAAAGTTTTTGAGGAAATACTCAAAGTCGGCAGTGTCAAGGTCAGTGCCGACGGTGCAAAAAAATTGAAAGATGGAGAATTTTTACTCAGCGTTGACGGTTCCAGACTAGCACCGATGGTGCCAAAGGCGGTTAAGACCTTGTTTCTAGAAGGTTCGATGTATTTGGACGATTTTTAAGAAGTTTTTGGAGGCACCTCTAGGAGAACCGACCTTGGGCATTATTTGGGGCCGACTTTCATCAGGAAAATGGGCTCCTCTATGTTCATTTTTCACTCCACAAAGTTCCACCTTGCCACATTTTCATAATTGATCCTCATTCCACCACCATATTGGAGCCAATTAGTAATTTTTCTTTCATAGTTTATAGTTTTTGTTTTGAGATTTAGTGTGAAACTTTCTGTAAGAGTGCTGGAGAAGGAGAAAAGTGAGAGAGTTCTTCTTCCTACATTTCTAAGTAAAGGCTACAAAGGATTTGCTTTGAGAAAGAATTCCAGATAAGTTTGTTTGTTTATTTAGGGTTTGTATGAACTTTTTCTTATATATGAAATTTGTGTTTTGTCATATTTTCTCATGAAGTCTAAGTAGTTCCCTCTATCTTTCCCCTTACTCTGAGATATGGTGAAATGAAGAGATAAAATGAATGTACCATAATTAAAATATAAAATAAATTGTTATGATATTTCAACTCAGAACCTAATTTACTTTTCAATCTGGCCAAATGATTTATTATAATATGTTGTGAAACATATGATCCGGGAAATGGAGTATGAGTTCTACAACTGAGTGAGGGTCACATTTGATTTCATGAAGGAGAAATTCATTCAAGAAATTAAGTGCAAATAAATAGGGAAATATTCTTTTTTGTGTGTAGAATTGGAGAATCTTTATGGTGACTAACTAAAATCCCCAATTTGTTCTTAGTGTTTAAAAACTAAAGCGAGAGTTAAACTTCAGGTGAAGGGAAGTGGGAGCTCTGAAGTGGAAGCCCGTATCCTCCTAGCCTAGCTACGGATTTAAGGACTAAACCTAAGATTAACCAATGATTTCTTATGTGCTGTATGAGGGTAGAAAATTAAAATTTCTCCTATTTAACATAATACATATTATAAACATTTATCTCGTCTCATTTCATGAGAATTTCATTGTAGTGGGAAGGATGCTCTTTCACATAAGAAATCTTCATTACATAAACATAGTTAGTAGATTAGTAGTTATTATTCAAAATTTATAGTTCTCTTTTGCTAATAATTAAGTAATTTTATTTATTTAATATCTCAACATTCGAACATAGTGATAGTGATTTCAGTTAATTTTCTGTATATTCCCTTTTAAAATTTATCATTGCTAACTTACACCTTCTCCATGGGATCGATATTTGGGGCTAAAATAAAATTTTCATTATTACTTGATAACAATACGTGTACTTCCTTAGAATCTCATTATTAATTGCCTATAATTATATAAATTTTACACAACTTACATTTCATAAAAGAATCACGTTTTTGGAAGTGTAACGGTGTCAACTTGATAAATCCTTACATATCAAAATCGGGATCAAGTTTTTGGCATCGTTTTCGGGGAAGGTAACAGTTAAATTTAATTAAATTAACTATTTTTGATAAATTAGGATATTTAGATAATATATATATATACAATTATATAAAAACACAAAAAATATTAAAAATCAAAAATTAAAAAAAAGAAATTTATTTAAGAGTTTACTTTTAATGAATTTTACTTTGCTTACTTTATTTCTTTATGCAAAATATTGGATCTGAAGTTATAGTACCTTACGATTCAGAATTAGAACATTCTATTAGAAAGATTTGAAAACAAAAAAAAATAAATTAAGAACTTGAAAGAAATGGAAAATAATATAGAAAATCCAAAAAATGAGAATCGACAAAGTCCTTTCTAAGATTATGCGAATCCGACAGCAGATGAACTTCATTTAACTATTCAAAATCCTGATGTTGCTACTAATTCATTTAAGCTTAAACAAACTATTATCCAAATGGTACAAAATAATCTGTTTGGAGGATCACCTACTGAAGATCCTAACTTACATCTTTCTTGTTTTCTTGAAATTTGTGCTACATTTAAATATGACGGAGTGTCTAATGATGTTGTTAGGCTTAGACTTTTTTCTTTTTCATTAAAGGATAAAGTCAAGGCTTGGTTAAATTCATTAGCATATGGATCTATTAAAACACGGGGAGAACTATCACAAAAATTCTTGGCTAAATATTTTCCACCCTAAAAAACTACTAAGCTTAGAAATGATATTACATCTTTTTGTCAGTTTGAAAGGGAATCGATATATGAAACCTAGGAAAGATTTAAGGATCTTCTTAGAAAATTTCTACACCCAGCTTTGCCAGTTTGGTTAATAATTCAAAACTTTTACAATGGATTAGTAGGATCATTAAGATCTACTATAGATGCTGCTGAGAGAGGATCATTAATGTCAAAACCTTTTGATAAAGCATATTCTTTAATTGAAGAAATGACTACTAACAATTTTTATTGGCCATCTGAAAGGGTAAATCGTAAGAGAATAGCAAGTATTCATGATTTAGATGCAATGTCTATTTTGGCATCTCAAATTGCTGCTATTTCTTAAAAGATTGATAAAATAGGAGTGAACTATTCTCAAATTCCCCTAGCATTAGAGGAAAATTCACTAGGACAGATTATTGATACTCAACCATCTTATGAAACCTTAAACACCATAAATAATCAAAATAACATTCCCTATTCGAAATATTTTAACCTTGGATGGAAAAATCACCCTAATTTTAGTTGGAATAATTATAATAATTCAGTGAATCCATCTATAAATCTGAACACTCAAGGAAATTGTAATTTTTGAATTTATTATCCTTCATGATTTAACTCCAATCCTAACCCACATGTTAAGGAAAAGAAGTTGGCGATGGAAAAATTGATGTTGAATGTGGGAAATCAAATATGGAATCAAGGGCTGCTATTAGAAATATTGAAAATCAATTAGGACATATTGCTACTGTACTTAGTAACAGACCGTCTAGGATTCTTTCGAGTACTGTAGAGTTAATCTAAAAGATCAAAATAAAGAGAAAATTAAAGCTATTCAATTACAAAGTGGAAAAGAAATTGACACAAGAACCAATGAGAAACTGAAGTTGATTAAGAGAAGGAAGAAATGGAAAATGATTAATAGGAAAATGAACAAACACAGGTTCCTTTAAAAAAACCATTATCTCCATTTCCTCAAAGCCTGAAGCAGAAAAATAAAGATAAATAATTTAGAAAAATTTTTGGAAATCCTTAAGAAGTTAACAATAAATATTCCTTTTGTTGAAGCTTTGGAACAAATGTCAAGTTAAGCAAAATTTATGAAGGATGTACATAAAAAGAAAAAGAAATTTACAAATCATAAGAACATTGCACTTAACAAAGAGTGTAGTGTTGTTATTCAAAAAAAGCTTCCTCAAAAACTAAATGATCCTAGTAGTTTTACTATACTTTGTGCAATTGGTGAAAAGTTCTATGTGATTTAGTAGCGAGTATCAATCTTATGCCCTTATCAATTTTTAAATTTTTTGATTTGGGAGAAATTTCCCCTACTACTGTAACTTTTTAGTTAGCTGACTGATTAATAACTTATCGAAAAGGAGTTATAGAGGATGTACTAGTAAAAGTAGATAAATTTATTTTCCCTGTAGACTTTATAATATTGGACATGGATGAAGATAAAGAGATTCCTATTATTTTAGAGAGACCATTTCTTGCAACAAGAAGAGCTGTAATAGATGTACAAAAAGGAGAATTAATAATGATAGTTAATGATCAAGAAGTAAAATTTAATATAACAAAAGGTATGAAATATCCTATAGTAGAAAAAGATAATGAATGTTTCATGATGCAAGTAGTTGATTATCTAAGTAATGAGAACTTTAAGAAAGAATTTGACGATAAATTTAAGAAGGAGAAATTTCTTAGAATGAAGATGAAATTAAAGAAGAATATTTGGATTATATTCATAGCAAATTTGAAATGTTATGCTTATTGGAAAACAATAGTATCAATCTTATCCCTTCAATTATTAAACCACCTCAAGTGGAATTAAAGATATTACCTGCCCATTTAAAGTATGTATTTTTAGGAGAGTCATCTACATTGCCGGTTATTATAACTTTTGAGTTAACTGTGATTCAAGAACAAAAGTTTATAGAAATGTTGAAAAAGTACAAAAAGGCTAATGGATGGACTTTAGCGGACATTAGAGAAATTAGTCTTTCAATTTGTATGCACAGAATTTTGTTAGATAAAAAATATGAACCTAAAGCCGATCCTCAGAGAAGATTAAACCCAATAATGAAAGAAGTTGTTAAAAAAGAGATTTTAAAATGGTTAGATGCTAGAATTTATATATCCTATTTCAGATAGTGCTTGGGTAAGGCCAATTCACTGTGTCCCAAAGATAGGAGTGACTGTTGAAGAAAATGAGAAAAATGAATTAATACTAATAAGATAAGTAACTAGTTGGCGAATTTCCATTGACTATAGAACATTAAATATGGCCACCAGAAAATATCACTTTCCTTTACCTTTTGTAGACCAAATGTTGGATAGATTGGAAGGGAATAAGTATTATTACTTTTTAGATGGATATACCGGTTATCACCAAATTCCAATTACTCCATAGGATCAAGAGAAAACAACGTTTACCAGCCCATATGAAACATTTGCTTTTCGTAGAATGTCTTTTGGACTATGCAATGCACCGACAACATTTTAAAGATGTATGATGTCAATTTTTAGTAATTTTATAGAACATGGAATGGAAGTGTTTATGGATGATTTTTCTATATTTGGAACTTTGTTTGAAGTATGCCTTAATAATATAGAAAAAGTTCTAGAAGTATGTGAAAAAGTCAATTTAGTATTAAATTGGGAAAAATGTCAATTTATGGTTGCATGAGGTATTGTACTAGGGCATAAATTTTCTGAAAAAGGCATGGAGGTAGATGCTGCAAAAATCCAAGTTATAGAAAAATTATCACTGCCTACTAGAGCTAAAGGGGTGAGAAATTTTTTAGGACATACTGGTTTTTACATGCGCTACATAAAAATTTTTTCAAAAATAATTAAGCCTCTATGCCAACTTTTAGAAAAAGATCCAAAATTTGATTTTAATGAAAAATACATAAAAGCATTTGAATTATTAAATAAAAATTAGTCACTGCACCTATAAGAGTACCACCTGATTGGGAGAAACCATTTTCAATAATGTGCTATGTTAGTGATTATGCTTTTGGGGTTGTATTAGGATAAATGCACGATAAAGTTTTTAAAGTTATATATTATGCTAGTAAGACTCTAAATGAAGCTCAAATTAATTATACTACTACTGAAAGAGAGTTATTAGCTGTTGTTTAGACCTTATTTATTTAGAACTAAATGTATAGTGCATACAAATCATTATGCTATTAAATATTTAATGCAAAAGAAGGATGCTAAACCATGATTAATTAGATGGATACTTCTATTGCATGAATTTGATTTTACAGTGATTGATAGAAAGGGAAATAATAATCAAATAGTTTATCATTTATCTAGAATATAAATAGAAATATTAACTAATTTTACAAATGATATTTTAGAGAATTTCTCTGATGAACAATTATATAGTATTGATGTAATGGATGTACCGTGGTATGTTGATACAGTAAATTATATGTAAATGATATTCTACCACCTGATATAAAAAATCCACAATTAAAGAAGTTTATATATAATTCAAAAGACTATTTTTGGGATGACGCATATTTATATAGATAATGTAAAGATCTAATTATTAGAAGATGTGTGCATTATGAAGAAATGCGACAAATAATTGAAAGATGTCATGATTATGAATTTGGAGGACATTTTGGAACAAATAGAACTGCATATAAAATTTTACAAGCTGGATTTAATTGGCCTAGTATTTTTAAAGATGTTAATGAATATATTAAAATATGCGATAAATGTCAACGTATAGGAAATATATCTAGAAGAAATGAAATGCCTCTAAATTACACATTAAAAATTGAAATTTTTGATGTGTGGAGATTAGATTTTATGGGATAATTTATGCCTTCATTTGGAAACTTATATATATTACTTTTTGTTGATTATATGTCCAAATGGATTGAAGTTATTGCTGTACCAAGATGTGATGTTTGGAGTGTTTTTAAAATTTTAATTAAAAATATTTATACAAGATATGGAATGTCAAGAGTAATTATTACTAATGGAGGATCTCATTTCAGGAATAAGAGAATTGAAAAATTAATTAAGAATTATGATATTATGCATAGATTCTCTACTGCCTATCTTTCTCAGACTAGTGGTCTAGCAGAAATATCAAATTGTGAAATTAAACGCATGTTAGAAAAAGCTGTAAATCCTTATAAATTGGATTGGTCTGCTAGACTTGATACTGCATTATGGGCATACAAAACTGCTTATAAGACTCTTATAAGAATGTCCTTATACAGACTGATATTTGGAAAAACATATCACTTACCTATAGAATTAGAGTATAAAGAATTTTGGGCTATTAAGGAATTTAATTTTAATCTAAAAGATGCTGGTGAGAAAAGATTTTTGTAACTCAATGAATTTGAGGAGATTAGAAATGAAGCGTATGATAATGCAAAAATTTATAAAGAGAAAATGAAAATATGGCATGATCAGAAGATTATTCAGAAGAAAATTGAACCAGGATAAGAAGTTCTATTATATAATACAAGAGTGAGATTGTTTCTAGGAAAATTGAAATCCAGATGGTTAGAACCATTTAAAGTGATTAAAGTTTATCATTATGGAACTATTATGATTAAATATCATAACACTAGATAGATATTTAAATTTAATGGGCATCATTTGAAACACTATTATGAAGGACACATACCTCAATTTAAAGAAGTTCTAATGTTAAATTAACCCAACTCAATAAATGATATGTCGGGCTGACGACATTAAACCAAGCGTTTTGTGGGAGGCAACCCATACTTATATGTCTATGTATTACTATTTAGTTTGTTAAGTGTCTTATATATTAGTAAATAATAATCCTACACAATTTCATTTATTATAAATTAAGTCTAATATTGGTATTGGAAGAAATGTTGGAATCTAATTGAATGAAAAATGAAAATCACAAAAATTTCACCACTGGTGCCGACGGTGCCAGAATGGGCGCCGCCGGTGCCCAAGAAAACGGATCTCAGTGCCTGCAAAGCCCATCGGGAGCACAGGCGGCACCAAGAATGGTTCGATGGTTCCTTCNCGGATCTCAGCGCCTGCAAAGCCCATCGGGAGCACAGGCGGCACCAAGAATGGTTCGATGGTTCCTTCGACTTTTGGTAACCTTTGATGGGATTTCGCTCCATAATAACCGCCGAGAGGTTTTTTTAAAGTCCTAAAAACTACATATGACGCTTAGAAACTTTCTATTTTTTTTATTATATGGCTTCCAATTCAAAAAATACTTCAAGGAATGGAGTTTTTAATAGAAGAAATTTTATTAGTTTCAACGCGCAGAGATTATACGATAAAGTTATTATGAAGAAGAGATTGATCAAGGAAATAAGATTTGTTAATCATGGGTTGATCAATCCAAGTGCTCCAGTTGACAAGATTATTCTGCAAAGGCGATGGGAAGTTCTGTGTTACACAACTGTTGCGGTTGTTGTACCTGTAGTGAAGGAGTTCCATACAAATCTACATGGAATTACCCCAGAAGTTGTCTTCGTACGAGTTAAGGATGTACCATTTACTCTTGTGAGGATTAATGAATTGCATATGATAGAAAATATTCCAATATGTCCTTATGCAAATTTCATTCCTACGCAAGATTTGTTGCAAGATATTTATATCTTTCTGACGGATGAAAGTGATATGTGAGAAGTACGAGATGAAGGATATATTAGTTTTCCTGCTTCATCACTTAATCTAAATTTGAAGCACTGACATTTCATTATTTGTACGAAATTACTCTCTTCTATGAAGATCAGTAGAGTCACCAAGGAGAGTGTTATTTTAAACTGCTATATTCAAATGGAAAACCTATTGATATAGGTTCAATTATATTTAAATCTGTGACCAGAGTCATTATGAATGGGCCAAATTATGGACTTGGGCATCCTTCTACAATTTTTCTGATTTGCAGTCAATTCCAAGTGTCATATAAAAATTAGGAAAAATTTTTACTACCGTGGGAGCCCATGATTCCTACGGATGATCAGTATGTTGGTAATGAAAATGAAGCAATAAATGCTATTATAGGTCATTCTTCACATGCTTCAACTCCATTAATGCCACCAACAATTGGAAGTTAGCTTGATTTAGAGAAGAAATTAAAGAAAATTGAAAGAGAACTTCAGAGTATTATGAATGCAGTGGGAGATCTCAAGTACCTTTTTTATCACTTCGATTGGAGAATGAAAGAGAATTTTGATCACACTGGAATTTTTGAAGCATGATTAGTTTGGATGTTTAAAGAAAAGAGGTGGATTGAATAAAATTTGACAGATCAATTCCCGTACCAATCCTTCTTCAACCTATATGTTCATTACCAATCTATGGGAGATAATAGAGGAGGTGAAATCACTGAAGATGAGGCTTAATGATTGAAGAATGTGAATTCTCTAATTGCTTAAAAGTGTTTATGTGTTTAGTGTAATTGTGTGGATTTGGTTAGGTTTAATTTGGTTTGTTTTTTGCTTTAGAATTTTGAACTTTGATTATGTGTATAGTTTTGTGTCAGGGCTAAGTTTTGTGGCTTGATTTTGATGTTGATTTATAATTAGTTTGCTTAATAGGTGTGAATTTGTGATTTGTGAAAGTTGTTTGTAAAAAGTGTATTTTCATATATAAAAGATAGTTTGTTGTTGCTTGTGAAAATGATTGTTTGTGAAATGTGTATTTATGAATTTAGATAAAAATTTATGTTTAAATATACTAAAAACTTTGGAGAAAATTGAAAGGAAATTGAAAATTTGAAAATTGAAATAGTGAATTTCGGTCCTTAAGGGCCAACGTCGCTGGAATTGGCGCTGGCCATGCCTTCAACCCGAGAGTGATGAATTAGCCATTTAATTTGTGATTTTTGCCACAAACCTCTATTTTGACCCCTTAAGTCACCTTCAGCCTTCGATTTTGCACCGAGGGTTTGATTTTGGGTGGATTTGAGGCAATTTAGAGGCAAAGGAACTTCTGATTTCATCTTCTCTGAGTAAGAGCTACACTTTGAAGTAAAAATTTTTTATTTTCACCAAAGATTTTTCTCACATTGAATATATCCAAAATATTGAAATTTGTTTGAGAGATTTTGAGAAAATTCTTTGGTGAAGAACTCTTACTTAGTGGATTTATGTTTAAAGTGATTTACATTTTGATTTACAAAATATTGGGATTTATTTGGATTTTTTTCAAAATTTTCTAGATTTCCTATGACACATAGATCGAGAAAAAGGAAAGTAAAATATGACGAGCAAAGGTTTATTAGCTTTAGAGTCAGTGCTCAATTAGGTAGTCTTCAAGAAAATAAAAAAGTGATTCAGAACTGACATTTTAAAAATCCGGGAGGAGAAGTTGAATGATTGATTATCGCTCGGTAGTGGGAAAACTTCTTCTATTTCACTGTTGATGCGATAGTTGGGACTGTGATGGAATTTTATGCCAACCTTACTGAGGCTTTTGATGATTTTTTTTTTGTTCGAGGAAAAAAGGTGGAGTTTACTCTAAGAAAAATAAATGAGTTTTATCAATTAGAAGATGTGTATAGATGCCAGTATCTTTCGTTTTCTACTACAGATCAAGCCTTAGATGAAGTTGTTTCTTTTCTGACTAGTGAGAAAGGATCTTGGAAAATAAAGAATGGAGTTAAAGTTAACTTTCCCCTTTTTATGTTAAATGTAGTGTTTAAGGCCTGACATTATTTTATTTCTAGGAGGATGATTCCAACAAACCATCACAGTGAAGTGACCAATGATAGAGCCATTCTGAACTTCTCTATTCAGTAAGTGATGGATATAAATGTAGGCTTTATCAATTATATGAAAATTCAATATATTGCTCTAGGAGAGACCACTGGTGGATTAGAACACCCTGCTCTCATTTACACACTTTGTGAGCTTGCAAGTGTTGATTTCAGACCTGATGAGGAGAGGATTGAGCCTTAGAGACTTATTAAGCCTGTCAGGATCAAAACTTATGAGTCGCATGTTGATTGAAGATCTAGAAGACAGGCTAGGGATTTTCCTTCAACTTATAGAACCCCTGATTTTAGTGAGCCTACTTCAAGTGACCCAGCAATAAGGAGTTGTTGGACCAGATGATGATTCAGCAGAGAGATATTTTGAGGATGGATCATAGCATGAAGAATATGGAAACTAGAAATGCTAATGCTGAAGATCTGATTTGCTAGAAATTTGAGTATGATACTGCTTGTGATGATGCTTTAATGAGATGCATGAGGGGTGACCATACAGTTCAGTTCCCGATTCACCCTACTTGTAAACCATATCAGCAGCGGAAGTTAGATGTCGATGATAGGAAAAGGATGACTGGTGATCTTTTTGTCTGTTTGTTTGTATTGTGTGATTGTATTGTTTGTGTTATGTTGATTTTGAGACTCTTTTGTTATGTTATGTGAAACTGTAATGTGAAAAGATGTTCTCATTTTTAGAATTTAGTTTAGTTCTGTTGTTATTTTTATCAGTTTGTTATGAAATGTGATTACCTCTTTTTTAGCAAATTTTATATGTAATATGTGCAATTTAATGTTTTTAGCCTTGTAGTTTTCATATTAGCACCTGCAGTATTTCAAAATTTATGTTAAAAAATTAGAACCTCCAATAGGTGTGAATTTTTTTATGTATTTAATGCTTTCTTTCATTTTTAAAGTTCTTCATGTAAAAAAAATTCTTTTAAAAATTTAAATTTAGGGGGAAGAAGAAAAATCATTTTTAGAAAAAGAGAAAGAACATAATTTTATTTTTCTTCACTTAATAAAATTTTGAAAATTTTAAAGCTAACATGACCTTTCGTATTAAGGGTTAACTCTAGATAACTGTATTTATGTTTCTAAATATGTAGTAAATTTAAGTAAAATCTTACAATAATAAAGGTTAATTCTAGGGGCTAAGATATTTTGTAAAAGAGAATAAGACTATGTTTTTCTATTTTTAGTAAAAAATTTGTATTTTTAAAATATTGAAAAAATCTTAAAAGATTCATGTAAAAAGAAAAGAATTAAACTTTATGAAATCTTTAAGTTAATATAAATTTATTAAGTTAAGAAATGTAAGAAGTTTTTAACTTTATGAAGAGGATAGTGAAGTTCAAAAATATTAAACGCTATCCAGATATAGTAATCCTCACAAAAAGAAAAGAAAAAAAGAAAAAAAAAAAAAGAAAAGATGTGGGGAGAAGCTTGAGGAGATGCCTAATTAAAAATTGGCTTCACTTGAATCAACTTAAGGAAAAAGACTTGGATACATTTTCTAAACTTTTGATTTGAATATTACCTTAATTATCAATAAAGTTTTATAAAGTTCTTTTTCATATGAATTTCCTAAGTGACTTTAATATAACAAATTGCAATTTTTCTTGAAAGAAATAGAGGATCAAAAACCTTAGACATAATTACTGAATATCTTTACACCTTTAGTATTAACTGGAATTATTTTGAATTTTTCTTAAGTTAAACTATTATGTTTAGAGAACTAATATATAGAAGTCTAAAAGTTAAATTCTTTACCATAAGTCATATTTTATGTAGTAGAGAAGTTACTTAAGGACAAGTAATATGTAAGTTTTGGGGATTTTGATACACTGAAAATATATGCATTTTTAGACCCATATTTTATACTTTTTTTTTGTGATATTGCACTTTAATGGAAGGTATTTTGATGTTTTCTTGCAGGTTGTTGATTTTTAGGGCTTAAAGTAAAAAGGAAGCAAAAGTATGAAATTTGGGGTCAAAATGATGTTTATGAGGAAATACTCAGAGCTAGCAGTGCCGAGGTCAACACCGACTGCGTAGACCAACCAAAAGCTAGAGAATTTTTACTCAACATCGATTGTGCCAAAGGTGGTTCAAACCCCGTTTCTAGAAGGTTAGATGTATTTGGATAATTTTTGAAGAGTTTTTGGAGGCACCTTTTGGAGAACCGACCTTGGGCTTTATTTGGGGCCAAATTTCATCAAAAAAATGGGCTTCTCTACGTTCATTTTTTACTCCACAAAGTTCCACCACGCCACATTTTCATAAGCCATCTTCATTTCACCACCATATTGGAGTCAATTAGTAATTTTGCTTTCATAGTTTAGAGTTTTTGTGGTGAGATTTTCTGTGAATCTTTCTGTAAGAGTGTTGGAGAAGGAGAAAAGTGAGAGTTCTTCCTGTATTTCAAGGAAAAGCTACAAAGGATCTGCTTTGAGAAAGATGTTGACCTCACTTTGGGTTGAGGTTTAGTTTTTTCCTCTTTAGTAGCCTAAGGTCTAGCTATAGGACTTTCTTATTGACTATTCTTAGAAAACTTGAAAAGGCACCCTCACAATTAGAAATCTCAAACTCTTCTCTACTCAACATGAAGTTCCACATGTTGGTCTCAACCTCTAAATACTTAGCAAGTGGGGTCAAAATGGGGGAAACTCAAGATGAGTCACCCTTAGGACTGCTGGACCTTAAGTTTGACCCTGAGTGTTGGAATGGAGCAAGGCACTCACTACACTCAATACACTCATCTACACTGACAACACTCATCTACACTCACTACACTCATCTACACTTATTTGCACCCACAATCACTCACAACCCTAAACTCAAATTTCTATCCTAGATCCCTTGATCGTTCTAGGATACTCATGTAGATGGTCCCCTAAACCTACCATCTTTAGGGCTATGATTTGGCTAAGACCACTATGTAGAGGACCTAAAATGTTCATTGGTCCATGGCTTGTTGATGATGGTTGGTACTTCAACTCTGCCAAAATACCCATCTTGGCCTTTTACCCATAAAACACCCCTAAATTACCTAAATACCCCTCCATAGCACAAAAATCCAAAATTTCCAAAAGTTCCCAGAAAATCCCAATAAATTCCAAAAATTCTCAATTTTATTTCTCCCAACTACCACATGACACAATTTGGACAATTTGACCATCTTTATAAAAAATCCCCAAATTTTCTTTTAAAGACCCAAATTTCACCAAATTCAACACAAATGTTCATCAATTCCAATCCTAAACTCTAATTCACTTTTGATATGACCAAACTAAACTAAATCTAAGCTCAATTGATCCATTATTTGAGCCCAATTTTGATTTGGGCCCACTATTGACCATATGACATAATCTCACCAAATTGAACCCATAGCCTAGTCAATTGGCCTCCATTAATGTTGAAAAATCTTTATAACATTCCTATAAATCAAAATCAACCGTCAATTGGCCTTGTTAAGGTTTCAAATCCGTTTTATTTTGGCCTAAATCCAAAATTCCCAAATTTAGCCCCAAATTGGCGAAGTCCCCAAATTTCACCCAATTGGTTGCCTTAACCCACAAATTGGCATCCAATTCAAGTTGAAAACTCTTCATCATGTCCCTATTGACCATTCAAAATAATCAATTTAGACATAGCCCAAGGCTAACCCAATCTAAACCCAAGCCTAGCACAACCTGATTAAGTTGACTAAAAATCAAAATTCCCTCAAATTGACCATTCAATTGAGCTCAAAACCACTTCTATTCTTCACCAAAGTTGTTTTTTATGATCATCTACACCAAATGAAATAATTAATTGGGCCAATTGACATGGCTATCCTAGAACAAACCAAAGACTTGGTCATTTGCACCCATTTGAACCCATGCACTACATGTGACCAAACCACCCTAAAGCCACCAAATTAACTCCATCACATCCATTAGTTCGACTAGTGACCGGTCCAAACACCATGAAACCACCTAAATTAAGCTATGGACCAAAGGTCCCCAAAATCAAGGGATATTATTCCAAAAATGCACATGCTTAAGATTTCTTTGCCAAAATCAGAGCACATTTGCATTAAATTGTTGTGATGGATTCCTCTGGATGCACTAAGCTCCTAGCCACCGCCCCCTAGCCGTCCGGCCAGCCTAGTGGCCGAAAAAGCTCAAAACCAAGAGTCACCCCCATGGCACCTCACGCAAATCAAACCTAGAGGCCAGCTCATCCAAATCAATTTAAAGAGCTCCTCTGCCCTCACCTAAGCTCACCTCCACGACCATGGGAGGTGTGCTAAGTTTTTCTCAAAGATAGCCTCCCAAATCACTCATAGAGCCTCCTTGAGACCTCCACAACCCATTCTAATCACTCCACTGCCTTGATTCCCCCTGTATAACCCTAATTTTGAGCTTAAAAATTAGGACAGAAATAGGACATCTCTCAAAACTCTACCAAACTTCAATTACTTGTGCTCATACCTTCACAACAACAATAGAAGGCAAAGCCCCATCAAATTACCCTCTGAAATAGCCTCCACCTAGCTCTAGACCAACACCTGAAATCAAGCTTGGTTGTATTAATACCTAGGACTTACACCACGGCAAGTGGCTTAATCCCTAACCTCCTTGGATCCCAACGAATGTGTCGAGCACCTCTAATTAAAGCCTCCCTTCTCAGAGAACAGGTATAAAACTTCTTCTCATCCCGAGCCTATTTTGATTCTCCATTTACTTGGGCTTGATTTCATGACACATTAACCGTATGGATGTGTTTGTCTCATTAAGACGACCATTTTAAAAGAAATTCACTTAATTTTGTTGAGAAACAAGAGAGATCATAAGCCTTGAAGGTGGAATACTCTCGGCCTAAGCCAATGGAGACGATGACCACGCGTCGTCCGATCACGCGTGGATCAAATGGATGGCCAAGATGAACCCGGACAACGCTTCTTTGCACAAATAGTGGGACGCGTGGCTGCTGACGTGGATGGCCATGTCAAATAGGAGTGTGCCGCGTAGAGTTTCAGAGCTTCCTAGGATCTACATGGCGCCGTGTGGATAAGTAGAAAAATAGGGCTTTTTTTATTTATTTAAACTCCCAACGCTTAGAAAATCCATAACTTTGTGTAGAAAAATCACAAAAATAAAACAAAAATACCCTCTTACTCAGTGAACAGAGGAGAATAATGTGGAATAAATTTCAAGTCCATTTGATGCTAAAAATATTTTTAATTAATTAAACACTGCTTGGGATCATTTGATTTCCCATGCATATTGATACATCACATTGGCTTGAAATTTTTGCATGTTGTAGCCTATGTCAAGGGAAACATCCTCTGATTTTTCTAAAGTTAGAGAAGGTTCTTATATAGAGATCCATGTTTTTCAAGATCTTACACATTATTTCTTTAAAATAATCATAAAAATTAGCATATTAATTAGAAAATTCTAAAGAAATTTTGGAAGGTCCACTATGACTAGAGGAGCTTTTGAAAATAATTCCACCGATCAAGTCATTTAAAATGCACTTAAATTTTACAAACACTAAATTACTAAAATAATTAATTATGGAAAAATATAAACTTTTAAATGACTTGATTTTTTATCTACACTGTGGTTTATGATCCAGAGAACTCATTATAAAAAGTTCAAAATATTTTGAGTTCATTTGATAACTTACGTTGATTTTTAAAGATAAATATCCCTTTTGACACTTAAATGATTTTTTAAAAATCAAAATATAACTCAAAAAATTATGAAACTTGGTGTCTTGAGTTCTCTGTGATTAGGGATATTTTATAAGAATAAAATAATATTTAGAATAAAAACTTGAATTTTAACCTATTTTAAATATTTAAAATAATTAAAATTCATAAAAAACAAAAAAATAATAAAATTTATGAAAATGTTCTAAATTGCTTCCTAATCACTTAAGAAAAATTAGAATATTTTTCCTGATTTTCTAAATAAAGATATTGAATTTCAAGCTTAAAAGTAATTTTTAAAGGCTAAAAACGAGTTTTTCACTAAAATATTTCCAATAAATAAAAAAACTAGAAAAATATGAAATTTGCTCAACTCGTTTCTCTATCCTTAGAGAGATTTTTCAAAAATACAAAACTTAATTTTCATCATTTAAAATATTTTATTTTTATTAAATAACCTAGAACTTAAAATAATTCTGGTAAATCACAAAGAATTCAAAAAATTAGGAAATTTGGTCTAACAGCATCCCTAGTCCAGGTCTACCTCCAGTAAAAATTTTAAATGATTAGAATTTACCTTGGTCAAGTTGGGAGTTTTCTTTGAAAAAACTTAATTTTGCATGAAACTAATTATATAAAATAAATTAAATTCTAAAAAATCACATTTTCTCCTATGATATCTTAATTGACCCATGAATGAGGTAGGATAAAAAATTCAAAGTCATTTGAAATGAATTTGACAAATTATGAAGTGTTACAGCCTTAAGGGCAAATGTGTAATTTTGGAAATTTAACCTTAATTAACATTTAGGCTTAAGTCAAGGCGGGAAATGGGCAACCTCTGATCGTAATAAATTTATTTGATGTTTGGAACACAAGGGGTTAATTGGTAGAAACCAATCTCACTTTCTTAATTAAGTTAATAAATTTCTAA
>NEWO01000279.1:631209-647364 GCA_003013225.1 Phalaenopsis aphrodite | reverse complement strand
TATTTACCAGTTTTAACACTTACATAATTTTTTTTAATAAAATAAAACTCAAAAAATTATGAAACTTAGTTTTTTTGACTTCTCTCTGATCAGGGGTATTTTCTAAAAATAAAATGATATTTAAAATAAAAACATGATTTTTTGCCTATTTTAAATATTTAAATAATTAAAAATTCATAAAAATCACAAAAATAATAAAACTCATGGAAATATTCTAAATTGCTTCTTAATCACTTACGGAATATTAGAATATTTTTCTTAGTTTTCTAAATAAAGATATTTAATTTCAAAGCTTAAAAATAATCTTTAAAGGCTAAAAATGAGTTATTTCACTAAAATAATTCCAATAAATCAAAGAAAAATCAAACAAATATAAAACTTACTCCTATGGGTTCTCTGACCTTAGATAGATTTTTCAAAAATGCAAAACTTAATTTTCACCACTTAAAATATTTTATTTTGATTAAATAACCCAAAACTTAAAATAATTCTAATAAATCACAAAGAATACAAAAAATCATGAAATTTTGTCCAAAGGCTTATCACTTCGAGTTATATTTCCAGTAAAAATATTAAGGGATTGTAAGTTTTCTTGGGCAAGTTAGGAATTTTATTTGAAAAATCTTATTTTTGCATGAAAATAATTAAATAAATTAAATTAAATTTTGAAAAATCACATATTCTCATCTAATGTCTTAATTGATTTATGAATGAGATAGGATAAAAATTTCAAAGTCATTTGAATTGAATTTGACAAATTATGAAGTGTTAGAGCCTTAGGGGCAAATGTGTAATTTTGGAAACCTTGCCTTAATTAACATTTAGGCCTAATTCAGAGAAGGGAATGGTTAACCTCTGATCTTAATCAATTTATTTGATGCTTGAAACAATAGGGGTTTAACTGGTAGAAACCAATCTCACTTTCTTAATTAAGATTAAGAAATTTCTAAATTATTAAAATTTGGACGTTTATTAAAATTAAATGATCCTGGACTTAGGCGTATAACTTTTGTAGTCAATAATTAATCAATTTATTACCCCTATCTTGATTTTCAAATAAAATCCAAATTATGAATCAAGACCACCTAAGGTTTAACCCTTTTCAAAACTAATTAAAACACTCATCTAGGTCTTAAGGGCTTAATGGTGACTTAGGCTAAATCAAAAATAGATTAAACAAGGATTAGAGAAATAAACATAATTATATCAAACATCCTTGAAACACCACTAAGCCCAATTAGGATTAAAAATTTGGCTAAGTGTTCAAATTATACTAACTTGCCTCTTTAAGAGTATTCACCCACATAAGTTTCAAATTAAATGACAAGTGATAATTACCCTATTCTTAGGGATAATTGAGACATTAGTGCTCACTGAGTAATACGGGTATTAACAGGATGAACCATTAAGCAATATAATAAGTTTAAATGGACTCGATGCTTTTCACCAGTTGCTGAGGGAGAGGCATGGACCTGCTTCCTCCTCCTAACTTGTTGGAACCCTCAGAGGCCTATTAAACTTAATGTACTTTGCTCGATGAAATCATCCTTAATTAAACTTCTTAGGACCCGCAAAGATATGACAAAGGGTTAGGAAAATTACCTAAATTTTACCCTTTCCTGCTCTTCAAAAACTCGCCAGGTACATGCCTCTTCAGTTGCATGTGGTGGAACGAGAAGACTCGCCAGGTACACTTTTACAGTTTTCAGCATTATCTTTCTTGTACTTTCATACTATACTTTTATACCTGCAATTTTGCATACTAAACAACGACGAAACCTTGCATGAAAACTAAAACTATCAGGATAGCCAAATAACTAAAATCATAACAAAATCAAAACTGAAATCAACCAAGATAAAATTCACCGCCACAACATTCAAAATATAAAACAACTTAAAATTTAATCACAAACATCACACAAAAAACCACAAATTCAACTAAATTAAGATGTCTTTATCGGATGATAGGGAATCCCTCGGAGGAGGTAAACTACGGTTGCTAACCAGGCTTCCCATGGTTTAAATGAAATTATGGAACCCATTAAGTTTGGTTTAGTAAGTTCATTTAGACTAAGTGAATCCAATAGAAAACAATGATGTCGGAACGAGGGAACGGTAGGATCCTAACCGGTGTCTCTCTAATCAACTTTAATATGCCCTCATAAAATTTAAAGAACTTCAACCATAGGGCCACCTGATTTGGCATTATAACTTGACAAACTAGATAACTCAAACTCATCGCGGCAAGGAGCTTGGGGCTAGCATGGTGAGCAGCACGACCATCTTCAACAGCAAAACCTGTCTTCCCCACCTAAACCAATCTTCCTTCATTAGATTTAAAACAACAAAGCCATAGGACTTCAAGGTTGCTTGCTTATGCAACATAAATCCTCACCTTATCTTTAGGCCTTTGTTTAGCCCTACTATATAATATAAGACGTAACTTGTCTTAGGATTCCGAGGTTGTCGTTTGTCACGACCTAAATCTTCACATCTTCCAGGCTATTTGTGTGATCATTTCACACAAATGTAAGCCCTAACAAATAAAATTGGCAGGATGAAACACCTAAATATTTCTCCTCAAAACTGAAGCCAAACATTAGGATAGCTTGGGAAGTCTTTGGGGTTCTCCTCTGGATCCATGACATCCCCTAGTGGCTCCTCTTTTGGATTCCACAACAAAATGTTCCAAATTTGAACAATCCCCTTTCATACCTCTATGTCCGATTTCGTTGAAGAGCCCTACCCTTTAAAATTCCTTGAAGATAATATTTCTTGATTTTTATCGAGAGTCTTCTGAGGTGGCTTTGGTCATTTAAGATGTAATTAACTATAGGGGCTTGCCCTTATAGGAAGCATGTTCGAACCCAGCTTAATATAAACCTTATTTAATCCCTTATATTAAATAGGGGAACTTGTCGGCAAATACAAAGGTTTCGCAGACCAAACAGACATCATACTTTTCTTAGTTTGTTTGATGGGGCCTCATCTTTAATTCTTGTGTTTATCCTTCGGGATAGATAAAGAATTTGAGGTACAGTGCTCTTTCATTTTAAACTATGAAAAATATGGGGTAAGTTTGATTTCATACTTTAACATCCTAACGAAGTGGGTGACGGGACTTCGATTCTGGTGATCAACAGCTTCTTACAGGCAACTCCCCTCCAACCCGAAATAGCGCCGACAAATGTATGATCCGGGAAATGGAGTATGAGTTCTACAATGGAGTGAGAATCACATTTAAGTCCATGAAAGAGTATTTCATTCATGGGATTAAATACAAATAAATAAAGAAATATACTTTGTTGGGTGTAGAATTAGAGATTTCTAGGGTGGCAGACTAAAAATCTCCAATTCATACTTAGAGTTTAAAAACTAAAGCGAGAGTTAGCCTTCAGGGGAAATGGAGTGGGAGCACTAGAGTGGGTGCCAATATCCTACTAGCTAGCCACAGATTTAGAGACTAAAGTTAAGATTAGTGAATGATTTCTTATAAGACTGAGTTAGGGTAGAGAATTAAAATTGCTCTTATTTGGCACATAAAATATTTAATGTATGTCATTCCTTTACATTATGCAATTCACTACATAAGAATAGTAGTTTTTAACATCTTAAAGTTCTTCAAACCAACTCATCCAAATAGGGTTATTTTTAGAATTAATATTTACATTTAGGAATAATTACTATCTTTGCATTTAACATTCACATTTAGGAGTAGTTGCTACATAAAAAACCACTTTAATCAACATTCTAAACTAAGGACTTATAGTAGTAGACTGGAATTTGACAAAGGACATTATTCCTCGCTTCCTCATGGGATTAATATTTAGGGCTTAATCAGAGAGTCCTATATTACTTGAGCGATACATATACTTGCATTTATATCGTTGTGATTATATATAATATATAAAATTAACCATATAAAATAGTCGCATTAGCTATAGGACCAAGGGAGCTCCCATTATGGATCCTCCATGTGTTGGTCTTAGGCAAACCCTAGCCCATGATTAATGGTTTAGGGGACCATGCACATGAGTTTTCAACAAAGTAAGGGAGCAAGCTAAGCATATTTGGCTAAGAATTATGAGTGAATTTGAAGAGTTCATGTGTGTGTATATGTAGACCTAAACATTAGCACACCCCCCAGAGCTAACCCTAAGGTCAAACATTTCTATAGGGACTCTTCTTGAGCTCACTTATATTGATCCCACCTACTAAGTGATAGAGGTTAGAACCAAGAGGTGAAACTTCAGGATTAGCAAAGAAGAGTTTCATAATTTCTATTGGTGAAGTCCTATAGGAATAGTTTGCAAGAAAGTCTTATGGTCAGATTCTAGGCTTCTATGGAATAAAGACTAGACCTCAACCAAAAGTGAGGTTAACAATAATCAAAAGGAGTAAAGAATAGGTATACTCCTATTTATCATTCTCTACATTAAATTCTAAGAAATTCATTCCTACACTTAGACTGGTGTCTAGACGTCCAGCGGTCTTGTGCTTAGGCACAAGTCTCCTACACACTCCTTTGCTCCAAGTCTCCTTCACATTGCTCCACCTCTAACACCAATTTTAGTTGCAAGAAATCATAAAAATATCTTTCTTTAATTTAAAATTTCATCCATAAAAATGTGTAAAACATAAAGAAATTTAAGCATTCTTTTCTACACATTAAAATCCCCAAAACGTAAAGGTTACTTTTCCTCAATTGATCGAGACAGGCGTGGATTTCATAAAAACTATTAACAATTATACATCGGAAGGTTCATAGTGATGAAAAGATCATAACTCCACTAGAGTTGTTTAGTCCTAGAGTATAAGAAACTTTGCATATAACCAAGAAAATATGATTTCTTATTTACTTCCAAAAAGAAATTAAGTCATGTTAGGGTACCTTATATGATAAGTAGATAAAATGTAAGCATTCCCTTTAAAAGCTTACAAGTACTACATAAACATCAAAAAATTGAGGGAAGTAGTGGACTTGAAAATTTTAAAAAAATGTAGACTAATTTTTTATAAGGCCTCTTCTCAAGCTTCTACTCTTTTTTTTTCGTTTATACTCATTTGTCTTGTTTTTGGATCAATATTTCAATCCTTAACATAACCTTTTGAGGATTGTTATATCCAGATAGGCTTTACAAAAATTTTAAATTCCACTATCATCTGTTTAGTTGAAACTTTCTACATTCCTCTTCTTTCTAATTTTTCAAAATTTAAGAAGTTTAGATGAAAAGATAATTTTATGGAGGCTCAATTCTTATGAAGTGTATGTCTAAGTGCACCTAATTTAACAAATATGTTACACTTTTTTACATGAAAAATTTTAAACCAATTTTCTACATGTTGAATTGCAAAATTAGCTCAACCCTACTTTTGCATAATTTACATAGTGTTTAAAATACATAAACTATGTTTTTTCTTTACCAATATTATGAAAGTTTTAAATTTAACCCCACATTCCTCAGGTTTATTAATCATAACAATTCAAACTAAGTTTTTTGCAAACAAACAAGGTTAACATTTAAATGATTTTTTTTCACCCGCAAACTTAATTCTAAAAATTTTCAACAATTTAAAACATGAATTTAAAAGGGGAGAAACTGATAAAGAAATACTTACTACCACATGTGCCTATCACCAAGATCAACTTGGATAGGAATAAACATATATGAAATAACAAGTAAATCTAAGCTAAACAGAATATCAATTGAAATTACACCAGAAAGTCTGAATATTACAACAACATATAAAATCATTTCCACAGTAAATTTATGTGCTGGTCAAATAAAAGTACTTCAGTAGCAGCAACAACAAATAAAAACAACATCCAGTACATCCACATCAAAGAAAATAAATACTACTTCTCATCGTCATCATCTTCCTCTTCTTCAACTTCCTCTTCATCTTCTTCTTCATCTTCATCTTTAGCTTCTTCTTCATCATTGTTATCCTCCCGAGAATCATCTTCCATTGGTGGTCCGGTGCTTTCAAGAGGATCATAGGTAGAATAAATGGGAAACATAATGGAATTGTCTCCTTCAATCCACTAATTTCTCTGGTACATCTCTAGCTCTATAGCATGAAAGTTGAAAAATTGATCATATTGGTTTTTCTTTCTCAATTCCATATATGTTTAACCATCAGCTAACCCATTTACATCAGTCTTTCCACTAGAGATAATATTCTCCACCTTCTCTATTTTTTTGCCATAGAGGCCATCAAAGTTGTAGGATGAGGTCTAGGATAAGAAGATGAAATAGGTTGAAATGGTAGTACTTAGTTCCAAACACTGCATTTCTTCTGTACAATATAATTTTTGATCTAGAGGTAGGCTTCAATGGATGAAGCTGCTCATTTTAACTACTAAAAGGAACACTAAAAATTTGGCACAGAGAAGAAACAGTAGATGGGTGTCCTAATCTGAGAGTAGACAACCCTTATAGTATTAGCAACTGAAAGTTCGATAAGAAACTTATATCAATCGATTCATCTTACTAGATAAAAAATTTTGAGAAAGATCGATCCTTAGTTACAACATAAAGATTACTAAATGGAAGTAACTATGCAGAAATGAAAAAATGTCAGGTTATTGATATTCCAATTAATTTGGAAGTAGGGATGTTGAGCTTATTATCATATTTCACTTTCCATAATCCTCTACCATCAATCAACCTCTTGATAACTTTATCCAGAAAAGTGTCTACAATAGTGAAATTTGTATAGATGTTATCTAGTATATCTCTAAATATAAATAGAGCATTGATACGATATGGGGAGATTTTCAACCCCTAAAATCCATAAAAGACATTAAAACTTACATGAAATTTTAATGAACGAAAATCACTGAACACAGCTTTAACCCATCCTATCATAGTTTTCAAAGATCTCTTGGATGATGCAGTTTGTGGTTGCTGACAAGAATATTCCACTCAGAGTAGGTTAACAACCTTTCAGGCTAAGTAATTTAGGTTACTTTCATGACCCGAGGACGACAGAGCCATAAACATCTTTATCAAGTTGTCTAAAAACTTAAAAATAAAAAAAAGAAAAATAAATAAAAGAAAAATACTTTTTTTTCTTTTTCTATTAACTTTATTTTGCAAGGTTTCTGAAGAATGATGAACATCATCACAAATGTTATCCTAGATTTCTTATAATGTTATAAGGTGTGCAAACTTTGTTTTGCCTGATGGTTGTTCTAGCCACTCAACACATACATTAAGAAATCAACCTTAACTAAACAAGATTTTAGGATTGTTTGATATCAACTACTCTATGGATAGAATTTTTTACATTCCTTTCCTTAAAATTACTCTTGAATTCTTTGAGAACAAATTTAAACCTTAATCGGAGGTTTTCTTAAATAATAATTAATTATTTAAGATGGAATTAACTATAGGGACTTATCCTAATAGAAAGATGTGAACCGCAGAACAGGTACATAATGCTGAAATCTTTGACACGATGCTTTCATTTAAATTCTTTGGTAACAATGAATTTCTTTATCAAAGCTCCTTAGAAATTTATTTTTTTCATTATTATTTGCCTTACTTCACCTGATTTTTCATCTCTTATATGCATCAACACGTATGACTTGAAGAATTCAAAAAAGACTGACAGTATAAAGATAAACAAATTGGTGACTCCACAACATCGACACCAGCAAACTACTTCATCAAAGAACTGGAGATGATTACTTTCATGATATTCAAGGAGTGACAACATGAAACGTCATGCATGTCGCCCTGATCATATCATCATACTGGTTCTATGGGCCACCAAGGTCAAATAAATAGCCCATTTTGGTTCGATCAGCGACTAATGTCGGATAAGCTGTCCACTTCACTGTGATCATCTACCCTGTCTCGATCAATTGATCAATTTAATTTGATCGGCAATGAATGTCCAATCAATCTTTCAACTTAGGTTCGATTACCCTCCAAGGTCCAATAAACCATCAACTTTTATGTGATTGGCCACTCTAGCTCGATTGACCAGTCAAATTGGTTTGATTGACCATGAAGCTTTAATCAACTCTCCAATTTGTTTGATCCACCATTAAGTTTTGATCAACCATCCAATTTTGCTTGATCAGTCACCTTGGATTGGTTTGATTGGTTTCCCCAGCTTGATCAACTCATCAAATTAGTTTAGTTGACTATCAAGGTTTGATTTAACTATCACTTTGGTCTGGTCAGTTACTCTAGCCCGTCTAACCCCTCTTGGCAATGCACTCGATCGACCGTTTCAGTTAGCCTAATGGGTCAATTAGCTTACCTCGCTTGTATGAAATATCTCTTACATGTGTTAATCACATTGCTTGCATATCTTACATGACACTTTGCAAAAAAACAATCACTTAGGTTTGATCATCCATGAAGGCCCAATTGATAAAACCAATTATTTTGGTTTGATCGGCTAAGATGTCCTGATCAGTAAAACCAATCACTTTAGTTTGAGTGGCCATAAAGGCCCAGTCAACCACCCACATTGGTTTAATCAACCACTAATGTTCGATCAACTAATAACTTTGATACAATCAGCCACCAAGGCCAATCAAAAAACCAAGTATTAGTTCGATCAACCGTCACCTTGGTTTGATCAACCTCTAAGGCCTAATCAACAAATCACCTTGGTTTGATCGGCCATAAAAGCTTATCACGATACCACAATTAAATTCGATTGGCCACCAAGGCCGATCACAAAATCATTCTTTGGTTCAAATAAACACTAAGTCCTGATCATAAAACCAATCACTTTGTTTCAAACAACCACTAAGACCCGCTCAACCAGTCAATTGCATGTTGCATTGTGTGTGCTTGCCTTTTAATTTTTTTAGGTTCTTTTCATTTTTTTAATTTTATTCTTGTATGCACATAAGAAAATAGATTTTTTGAAGGTTACTTACTATGTTAAATACTATTACATGAAAAACAAAGTCCTTGCCTTTGTCAAACTCTTGCATGTGGTTTCTCCTTGAGAGCCAACACCCACCATATGTGTGAGGCTCAATACTTAGAAAACTTGGATGAGTCTTCGCTATCATTGTCAGCCCATTTGTGTGTAAATCTTCTAAATGGATAGCATTACACTTGAATGTCAAAAGCCATTCACGTTGTGTACTCAATCTGGGTTACGCCCAAAAGCAACTAAGCCCATTGATTACAAAATTTTTCAACATTAGATTATGTTATGTTGCATGATTGCATGATCATCACTTTGTGTGTCTTGATATCAAAGTAGACTCATTAGGCCAGTGACCCTGTGTTGATTGCAAAGTTTAACGAGCATTGTTTGCCTTGTAATCTCAATAATCAATGTCAATTATTGCAACAGGATCACCACAAATATGAATATGCTAAGGTTATAAGGAATGTAATGAATACCACATTGAATGTTGTGTTCACATTTAATGGCCCTCTATATTTTCAAAACAATGAAATTAGTGAAACTAGGCTATTTGTGAGGTCAAATTTTTTTAAACCCTAATGGGTGAATCACATTAGATCCCTTGGATCCTTGGGATGGGCCTAGTGTTGGTGACCCAGTCATATTCATTTGGGTAGTCTTTACCTCTGCACTGCACCTACACTTAGATGTTGTGTTAGGACACATTCAATAGATGGAGTGTTTGGCTAAGGCTAGGATCTTGGGTAGTACTTTTGATGTCTTACTATAGTTCTCTGATGGTTTGGTTATTCTAGCAAGACATCTCTTTGTTGTGTTGTTGTTTGAGTGTTTATTAGGTATTAACTTGTGCACCAATATATTAGGGTCATTTTTTGTGCAGAGATCCATGCCTAAGATAAATGAAAAGGAAGGAGCAAACAACAAGTTAAATACTAACACTTTCTGCAGGTGCTACTAATGTTCTCCTCCCACCAGACATGGCTCATATGCGTTACAGGATATAAACCATGCTAGATTTTCTATAGATTAAATAATTTTTTAAGTTTATCATTTATTTGATGGAGTCCTTAGGATCGAGTCTGTATTTAAATAAGGTACGAGCATGTCTTTTGAGGTGCAGAGCACCGAACTACGTGACAAGGTACAAGAGTAGAAGGTCATGTCATGTACCTTAATTTTAAATTAACATTTATGTATAAAATAAGAACTGGGCATGTATATGTTGAGTTTGACCACTTTTTTTGCTTTCTTGAAATATGTTCTTGACCCAACAACACTAGCATTTATATATATATATATATATATATATATATATATATATATATATATATATATATATATATATATATATATATATATATATATATATATATATATATATATATATTGATTTATAATTGTACGACATGCATGAATTTTTACTTTTTTTTATTGCGGATTGTCTGGGGTCTACAAAAAAGAAATTTAGGCTCTTAAAGGACCAGATTTTTTTCTTTTTAAATCTTTAATAATAAAAGAATTAAGATAATTCAGAATTTAGGATTAAATTTTTTTGCTATTTTAAGTTTGTACTTACTTTTTTGTGGCTTTCAGGCTAATTTTAAAATAGTCTATGTAGCATGACAATATCCGAAGTCATCTCTAATATGGCTTCAACATTTAAATTCAAATGCAAATAATTGCATTATTTTAAATGTATTGAGGAGGAGTCCCAGTGCTCCTTCAATTGACTATGCCGAATTTTTTTTTTTGCATAGGAAGTTGTCTCGAACAATTAGGCTATTAGAGGCTCCCCCAACCTAGAGGTGGGTGAATGTCCTTTGTAGGGTGGTTTCAGCTATGTAGCTGGACCCATCTCCTCTTCCCCTTTCCAATGACATCTTTGCCATCGATTTAACAAATACAAGTTCCGCCTTTCCCTATTCCACCAGATAGAGAGTGATAAAAAATTATCTCTGGCCTTAGAGCTAAGGGGATTCTTTTAGATGTTGCAACTCGTGGATTGCTGACAAGGGGTACCGGATCAAGTTGGGTCAGCTATCTTCACAACCAGGTAGACTTAGGGTCTCCATAGCTTGGGATGACCTGTCCATGATATCTTAACATGGATACATCTACCTACTTAGGAATTCCTTCCCCCTTTTTTTTGACAACTCTTTTATGCCCCTTAATTCCTTTTTAAAAAAAAATCATTGATGTCATCTTGTGGGCCTTGCATGCCTAGGCATCATCACTCTAGCGGAGATGATGATTAACTCTATACCCTATGCCCTAGTATAAGTGTTAAAATCATTGAGATTCTCCCACTTGAAAATATCAAACGTCATTGGTTTCCCAAAATTAAGTAAGAAAGACTCTTTTTATTGAGATCATTCTTGGGCATCCCCTATGATGTAATTAACTGAAGGGGTATGTTTCTTTGGGAGCTACTCTTGACCCAGAACAAGCACAAGAACTTTATTCTCTAGTTGTGGGTCACTTTCATAGGGTTTTCTTTGCGGATATATTTTCTAGGAATTTTCAATATTATCTCTTTTCAGACGTAAGCTCTTTCATGCGAAGGCTACCTTATGAAAGTTCTCCACTTTCTTTTTAAATTGGTTGACTATTTTCATCTTATTTTCTTTCTCTCTAGTTTCTCTCAAAATAGAGACTTATATGGAGAGAGATTTATACAATGATAAAAAGAAAAAATGGAGAATCCAAAACGCTAAACAAAAAAGAACGAATAAAACTTGTTTCTCAGTTGTTCTTGCTTGTACATTTTTTTTCTGTAGATGATTCAAGTTATTGCATAATGCACGACAAAATTGTTGGACTGAAAGTAGTTGTTTGCTATTCCCATTAATGAATTCAATCTCATTAAGTTAAATAAAAATTTGCTCATTTGTGTCTCACCCTACTGCCTCTCTAGCGATATCAATTACATCACTATTATCCTAGATGCAACTAGATATAAAAGAAAGAAATGTCAAGGCAATTCAATCATTCCAACCCATATAAAGAAAACAAATTTTTTCTATCAACTAACACTAAAAAATTATAAGTAATACTAAAGTATAAGCAATCCATAATATCAAACTATAGATAATACAAAAATATTCTTAGATTGTACTCCTGACATTGCTAATTAGAAAACAATTATCATCCACTTGAAAACAAGTACATACATAGCCATAAAATTATTACATAGATAGCACTTGAAAGATTTTTACATATCAAATTAGCATTATTTGAAGACTACTATTTTATATACATAACAATCAATTCAAATGCATTTATATACATGAGTATCCCTAACTTAAAACAACTACATTAAAAACAAAACTACATAAAAAACTATCACTAATTCAAAACTTTTACAGAGATAGCTCAAAAAACATAAGAACATAGAACACTAACACACAATTGAAACAATTACAATTTTTATGTATGCACTATTTATGTAAGTAGATAGGAGTTGAGTGTTATGTATGCCAGTAGATAGGAATTGTGTGTTATGTATATCTTCCAAACAAATAGCAAGATAGGAATTGAGTGCTATGTATGTAAAATCACAAGGATATCCATCACTTGCTTAGAAAACACTAACATTGGACTAATAGAAAGGGGAAAGAGCTGAAAAAAAATCCACGAAATTTATTGGAAAGCGCTCTACAAAAGATGTTAACCGTAAAACAACAAATTCAATATCGCTAATGTTCAATGCTAACCATCAAAATATTCATGCTGAAGAGAAAATGATCATTTTAACATATTTTATGGTAAAATAGAAGGAATATATTCATTAATAAGCATCTTATACAATAACAAAACAACAAAATCTCATTGAATAAATATGGCAACAACACAAAGGACTTCTACTCTTTCGGAAAGCAGAAATATAACAAGAGTACTACAAAGAAAAAGATAATTATGCCAAAACAAATAAATCAACTTGTATGTGAAAGGAAAAGAAAGGTAGAGTTTCAGTGACCTCTGTAAGTTGGAATCCCGTCACAACTATCCTAGCTAGAGCAAATCGGGACACCATCGCAATGTTTTGGTCACGAAGACGAGAGTTTTAGGTGCAGAGGAATGGGGGTCGATAAGCAAAGAGCATAATTAAGAGAAAAGGAGATCTTGCTTGCGGGTTGGAGCTAGCGTGAGGAGGAGGAGAAATTATTGCATCAGAATACCAAATGCAAATTTGCATTAGATGTCCAATTAAAATTGGCCACATCAAAATATGAATCTCGCTGAAATACACTAGTTGGTTTTCTTTTTAAAGTGTGGGACTCATCCTAACACATGATCAATTTTAATTGGACACCTGATCCAAATTTGCATCAGGTGTCCTCATACATTAATTTGTTGAGAAGCAAAAGGTGGGATTGGGCGTGAGCTTAGGGTATCGTTGATGCCATCGCAAGGGAGACGGGTAAGGGCCGTTTTTGGTGTTTTAATAATAGATAAAAACATGTTTTCATGTTTTGAGTATTTTAAGAACATTTTTGCCCTATAAATAAAAATAAAAAAGAAAACAAAAAACAAATAATATTTTTCTATTTGTTTCGTATTTTTTATTTTCAAAAATAAAAAATGAAAAAAAAACAAAAAATTGATCCTAAATAACTCAGTATTTGTTGTTTTCCAAAATGTTTTAAAAAGTCTTCCAAAAAATGTAAAGAAAAGATCATGCAAACATATTGTTTTTTTTCAGTGTTTTTAAAAAATAAAAACAAAAAAATACAAAATTAAAAATGATTCCAAACAGCCCCTTAATTTTCTGCGGTGGTCATTTAAAAAATGCTTGTAATTGATGAAAGAAGCCATATTGAAACGCATTTTCAAACTAAAAGATAGGTGGTTGTAACTTACTTGCAAATATTTAACATCTCGCTACATCTCTCACTATTTCCAAGCAAGTAGTTTGTTTCCATTTATTTGTTTTCCAGAAAGGTGCACCTATTTGCTATTCAGAATGGTGAGCACTAACTGTTTCAATCCTTTAGTTTTCTTTTCCACTGTTATTACCTCCATTCAACAAACAAAGTCAGTTTATTTCCTTTAATCGTGTGAGATTTTAGCTAAATGCTTTTGTTTCTTATTTTATGTTCAATAAAGTAGAACTTGTACGATGGCTAACCTTCCTCTTTAATTGTTGCAAAGCCAAGAAGTATTAAAATTTCCCTGTTAGAATGGTCTTTTAATTGCTTAAACCAGTTCAACTGCTTTAACTACCTAGAGGAGCTCATTAATGAATTCATTAACACAATTACGTATGCAATATTCATTTCTTCTTTATGATTTGAAAATGGATGCACAATCGTAATAGTATATATTTTTTATCATCTCCATACTTTTGGTGGTACAAGTCAAGATCAATAGCTATGATTTTGACCTAATTTTTCCCAGGATAAACATTAAGTGCAGCGGAAAATTGTTGTTTCTCTACTCTCTCTCTCTCTCTCTCTCTCTCTCTCTCTCTCTCTCTCTCTCTCTCGCTCGCTCTCCTCCTCCTTCACTTTCCATATATTGCTAATTCAATTGTTTTATGGTTGTATTAATGGTTTTGCAAGAGACAGAACAGAAAAAATTCCTTGATATAAGAGATAATAGATAATATTTTCTTTCAATTAGTAGTAGTTGAGTGAAGGATTAGGACCATCAACCCATGACTTCAAAAATAGTAGCATTGTTTTGACCCAGTAGGTAAAGGCCTGATTCATGATTCATTTATTTGTACATCAGACTGAAGTAGATGACAGCATAATTTGATTTAACACAGCCTGAAATAGAATTGATGTTCATGTAATCCTTCATATTTCTTACTAGAAATGGTTAATCCCTTTGGCTTGAAGAAGCTTGCCAGTTAAGCAATCACATCAACTTGCAACTTGCAGTCTCAAGTTAAACGGCATCAGCGATCAAACTGTGGGATTAGCTTTACAACAAAATTTGCTTATTTGTTATTTTAATAATATTTTCTTACCTTGATCACGAGTAAAAGGATTTCAATCGAAAGATGTTTCCTAAAATTTATGCGCAATATTTATTTAAAATATCGACTCAGAAGCACAACTTTAACTCATATATGTATGGCTTTCAAATTTTTCTCTTACATTTTTTTTGGTGTCATTCTTATCAACAGTCTTGTTCTGCTCCCTCTAGTCAACTTTACACATTTTGCATAGACTATGTACCAATCTCAATTTTCTACAAGCAATTAGGGGCTTTCTGCTGGGATTTAAGCGGGATTTAAGCTAAATCCTGCCAGGCGGTCATTTTGGGCAAAAATAAAGCCGTGAATTTGTTAAATCCGGATTTCACGCCATAAATCTGGGATTTATTAAATTCTGCGAATGGGTCAATTTAAATTCACTGGCTGAGGATTCAACTTTGCACTCTTTTTCTTTCACTTTACCGACTTCAATTTTTTCAAACAGTATTGAAAGATTAAAAATTTTAAAAATTCATTGCCAAACACCTTTGAAAGTTTAACTCCTTTGTCATTTAGTAAATTCGGATTTATACTATTTATTAAATCCTAATAACTTAAATCTCATCCGTTACTAGACCCCGTAGCTTTGTCGTTATTAGGTTAAGTGATCAACCGCCATGTCTCTCTGAACTTGGAGGTTATTTTATTTTTTCATTCAATATAGTGAACTTTTCTTCTCTGTCCAGAACTTTTTCATGTTGGAATTTACATGTAAATATTTGTGTTTTTTTTCTTCTTTTGGTTATCATCGCATTTATTTCATAACAATTTGAAATATTTGATGAGAAAAACAATCCACATTTGCTTTCCATCTGCCTGTTCTCACCCCACATTTCTCACTTTCTTGCAGCGACCGAGTTTTTGCTGCTGTTGAAAAGAGACTGCACGAGGACCACCCATTAGTTTCTTTTGGCCGTTGAGAGAACTTAAAGTCGTGTATTTTATATTAGTGCGTAATCTTTGCTTTCCTGAAATGTGATGGGTTTCAAAATCTGCAAAGCTTTCATCAATAATATGGATGTTTTCGATTGCAAATCTACTGCAATTTCAAATCATTTTAACTTCTGTCTTTTATTTTTTGTTTTTCTCCTTCTAATTTGATTAAAAATCGAATATATCTGATGTGTTCAAAGTATAATAACTTATTTTTAAAAATAATTAAAAACAACTTTTAATTATTTTGAGTATTAACAAATAAAAAGAAAAACAAAATTTCTTAATATATATATATATATATATATATATATATATATATATATATA
>NEWO01000279.1:606063-630609 GCA_003013225.1 Phalaenopsis aphrodite | reverse complement strand
CAGTTTCTGCAGCATCTAAAGCCCAAGTTGGTGAGGAGAAATGGAGAACATGGTGTCCAAGGGAGTTTCTGAAAACCCCACCACAGCCAGCAAATCCTTTTAAAAAACTTCCATCAGTATTAACTTTCATCCAGCCATCAGGAGGAGGAGCCCATTCAATCAATGAGAAACTGAAATCATACTAAATAGCAGCTTGAGGAACCCAATTCCTGAAGATATTAGGGAACTTGTGATATTTGATGATTTTCTATAGGTAAGATGTGCAATGTGTAGTCACAACTTTAGCAAGAGGTGTAGAAACTTCATATTTAACACTGCTTCTGCACATCCATATAAACCAAGCCACTATACAAGGAATAACCTATAAATTGATCTAGTTCCACTCTTCCCAGCAGTTGTAGAAGTTGATCCAGCTGAGATTAATTGTTTCTATTTTTAACTTGGTCAATAACTGAGTCCAAACTTTTTGAGGGAAGTTACATTTAAAGAAAGAGGTGATCCAAGGTCTCATCCTCCTCAAGGCACAAAAGACAAACAAAAGGTCCCCTCAGTCCTTTCATTTTCAAGATATCATCAGTTGGGAGCATAGAAAGCCATAATCTCCAGCTGAAGAAAGACATAGAAGTGGTTAGATGTTTCCCCCAAATATCAATGCCCCAGTGAACAGAAGGCCAATGAAAGAGGGTTTGAAATATAAAAGAAGCAACTTTCTGAGAATCAGCTTTTTTAATAACAATCTTATCTCTTTCATCAGGATAAATAGGTTTTTGTTGGACCAAATGCAATTGCTCATTGTTGAGAATATTAGAGAGAAAAGTTTGATTCCACTGATTCCCATTCCAGTAATCTTTAACAATATCTTGTGTATTGGGGTTTGAGTTAGAGCCTTGGATTTTTTCACCATTCCAAGTCCACCTATCAAGCCAGAAACTAATTTGTCCTTCCCCAATCTCCCAGATGAAGGTCTCCTCAGCTTGCTCTCTAACCTCTAACAGTGTACCCCAAAGTCTAGAGTCACCCAGCTTTTTCTTAACCAGGCCAGGGTGAGCAGATCTACAGTATTTCCCTTTCATAAAAACAGCCCAAAGGCTATCTTGGGCTCTAAATTTAATCCAAAGTTTGCATAAGTTAATGAAGCTCATATGCTGAAACTTTTTAAATTCCAAACGTCCAGTACAGTAAGGTTTGTATAGCTTTTTCCAAGGGAACCAGTGAACTTGTTTCTTCTGACTAGCCCATAAGAATTTGTTAAACATTCTCCCCAACAGCTTCTGAGTACCTTTCTTCATAGAAAACATTTGTAGGGCATAAGAGGGGAGGGTAGTAAGAATACTTTTTAGTAGAATGATCCTCCCACCATTGGAGAAAAAGGAATTGGTCCAGCACTGCAAGTGGTTCTAAATCTTATCAATTATCTCATTAAATTGGATATGTTTGTTTCCACCTTTGATTAAGAGAGCACCCGGGTATTTGATATGCAATGAAGACAGGTGGAAACTTGTGTAACTAGAAATCTAATGTTTTATCTGTTGAGATATATTAGTGCTAGGAAAAAATTGGCATTTAGGAAGATTTAACGCCATACCTGAGGTGAGCTGGAAATGTTTGAGGGCCTTATACAACATTTTGTAGCACTTTTAGTGGCCTTAGAGAAAATAGTCACATCATCAGCATAAGCCAGATGATTGATACAAACATTACATTTGTGCTACTAGGCCAATTGGGGGGAGCTTGAGAACAATTGTCTCAGCAATCTAGAGAAATAATCCATAGCCAAAATGAAAATTGTAGGGGACAGGGGGTCCCCTTGTTTGATCCCTCTGGAAGCAGAAAAGAAGCCATGAAAAGAACCATTGATAAGCACAGAATGGTTGTTACAAAGAAGCCATTTTTTGATCAGCATAAGGAAGCCTTCAGCAAAGGGTTTAAAGGATGAAATTCCAGTTGATAGTGTCATAAGCCTTCTTAATATTTAATTTATAGATAACATTACTCCCTCTACATTTCATGTCCAAGTCAAGCAGCATCTCTTGGGCAAGCAAAATGTTATCAGAAATGGATCTCCATTTGATAAAGGCAGTTTGGTTAGCACAAACAAGTGGCTGAAGATGTGGCTGAATTCTGAAGACCAGAATTTTACTTATGACCTTGGAAATAACATTAGTTAAGCTAACGGGGCTGAAATCTCCCTAATTGTTTCTGACCTAGTTTTTAGGAATCAAAGTAATAGTTGAGGAGGTATAGTACCTGGGTGGATTGTTTCCTCTAAGAAAATCTTGAATAACAGATATAACTTCATTCTTAACCACAGTCGGGCAGCTTTGTAGAACTTTGCAGTGTAGCCATCAGGGCCAGCATTTTTGTCATCATCTATAGAATCAAGAGCAGTTTTAATCTCCTCTTCAGAGGGGATTTGTTCAAGGGTCAGCGTATTGACATAGTCAGTCCCATCAGCAAATAAATTGGCATCTACAAAAGTTCTAGTATTGGGATGAGAGTTAAAAAGTTGTTGAAAAAAATTGACAGCATCAAGGGCAATGTCTTCAACCTTAGTTAACTTTATACCCTTAGAGTTCTTAATCTCTAGGATCATATTACATTTTCTCCTGAAATTTGTGCAGGCATGAAAGAAGCTAGAGTTTCAGTCCCCCTCAATGAACTTGGTAATTGCAGCTTTCTGCTTCAAGAAGGCTTCATTATAAGTGATATGAGCAAGTAGTTCATCATTAGCTTTATGAAGCTCTCTCTCAGTTTTTAAGCCCTTCTGGTAGTCTTCTTCAATGCTAAGCACCTGTTTTTGAGCAATTTTTAAATTCTCATTAACATCACCAAAAGTACTCCAATTCCAATCCTTTAAGTTGATGGCCACCTTTTTCTGTAATTTCCATAGGTTTATCTAAGGTCCACTGTCTTAATTGATGGTCCAAGCATTATTTACTTCATTGATGAAATTAGGATGAAGAGTCCACATGTTTTGGAATCTAAATGGTGAACACCCAGGCTTGACATCATTATGAATAGAGCAAAGGATGGGTCTATGGTCAGACTCAGACATGGCTAGGTGAGTGATGACAGTATAAGGGAAGGTTTGAAACCATAATGAGTTCCCCAGCATTCTATCAACCCTTTTCCATAGAACCCCTCTTCTCCAAGTGAATTTAGGACCCTAAAAACCCAAATCAAACAACTGAGCATCTATAAGGAATTCATTAAACTTCAACATAGAAATTTGAGAAGAAGGCCTACCTCCTTTTTTTTCCTCAGGAGAAGTAATATAATTAAAATCCCCCCCAACAATCCAAAAGGAGTTAATGGACTAGCTGATGTGGGAAAGTTCCTTCCACAATAATTCCTGATTCCAAGGGAGACTTCTAGCATAAACAAAGGTTGCATAACCCACCTGAGCACCAACAACAAATTGATTATGAAGATATTGGGGGCTGTTCAGAATAACCTTCCACTATAATTCAGTTCTGGAAAATAGCCAAATCTTGTTATTATAATTAGCATGGTAAAAAAATTTGGGGAATTTTCTGAGGATATTAGAATATTTCTTAGAAACCATGGGTTCCAAAAGAGCAAAACACCATATTTGATGAGTTTTTACAAGGTGAGATAGCTTTGTGACAGAGTTGGGGTGTGCAGCACCCCTAATGTTCCAACATAAGAACTTAATCATTGTGAAATGGTTCTTCCTTTCCTTCTAGTTCTCTGTGTAAAATCTAGTAGTTGATTTTTTTCTTCCAACGAGGGAGCATCCTGCAGCAGCTTCAATTCCATTTGCCCCTTCTTTTTCCTGTTGTTCCTTTGAATTTGCCATTCTTCAGTAAGCACCTCAGCTAATAATTCCACAGTAGAGCTTTTTGAATTTATGGGGAGTGATGTCTCCTTGTTTGCCCTCCACTACCTATTCCGGAACAAACTTGGAGGGAGTATTTGTTTCATTTACTTCTTCAATAATACTTGGAAGCTTAGGACATCTTGCCATATCAGTTTCACCAATGACTTTTTCCTGCTCATTAGTCTTTCAGATCTCCTATCCCAATGTTACAGCAGAAACTCTTTGAGTAGGCATGCTTTTAAGAGCTGTTTTTCTATTTGGTGGATGCAACCTATAACATTTAGCCACATTGTGTCCAAACATCCTGTAGTGAAGGCAGAATAAAGGTTTTTGTTCCATAATAATGCTTTGCCAAAACCCTTCCTCAGATGTTCCAATCCAAACCCTCTTTATTTCAGGCGCTGTGATATATCATTCCACCAGCACTCTAGCACCTGTTGGTCTAGCCAGATTGTAAGTTGGGGCATCAACTTTTAAAGGCCAGCCAAGCAGCCATCCAATATTAAACAAAACATTTTGATGGTAATGTTAAATAGGAAGGTTAGGAAATTTAAACCAAATTGTAACATTTGGGGGTTCTTTGCTTGGATCAAATTCAGGAATCCACTTTAGTAATTTCATGGGGGTTCCAAAAATTAGGAGAGTTTGTTTAGCAAAAACTTTAGCATAATCCTCCTCATTAGACATCTTCATGAAGAGGTGACTACCATCCATTAAGCCCAGCTGCCAAGCAGCAGTGAGTTGGAGTTCCTCAAAAAATTTTCTAACAAAGTCCATTTTTGGATGGCCAAATTGAAACTTTCCAATCAAGGTTAACTTGATTGAATCATTTAGAGACTGCAACTCCCCAGGAGTAAAACTTACAGCAGGTTCACCCTCTTTGACTCCAATAGGAGAAATATAAGGGCAGGAGGTCTTGCCAACTGGTGCATCATGCAAGGCTCGAGGGAAAACCAGATGGTCAAAGTTTTTAGGCAAATCTTGGCCTCTACCAACAACACCATAATGAGTGGCTTGGTTCCACTGTGCATTAACTTCCACATTAATGGGACTGAACTCCATTAAGACAACTACAGTACAAAACAAAAGTCAGGGGACTTAGATCCAGAGAGAAAAACCTCAATGGAACAATAAAGTTCTACACAGCAGTCACAAGCACTAAATGGGACAGCAAGAATCCCACCCAACAACAGGATAAAACAAACACCAAAGACCAAAAAGTGGAAGCCAACCACCAGAGAACCTAGGTAGACAAAAGCCAGTCCACTTGTCCTAGTGGGGAGCCACAGCAAGGGAGCTACATAGATAAACTCAATGGAACAGTAAAACAAAAAATAGCCACGGAAGCCCTCCACCACCACCAAAGGAGACAACAGAGAGGTAACCGGCACAAAACACCACCTCAGAGAACCATAGTTTCAAGCAGCCACCACTCTTCCTGCTTCCAAAACCCTAGCAGAGCACCACCAAACCCAGCCGCCAAACATCCTGATATATATATATATATATATATATTAAGCAAATAGATTTTTACCAAAAAAAATTATTATCAAATTAAATAAATTTAATCCTAAACTGACTTAGTATTGATATTGTTATGTTATGTCAAATTAGACCGATTCTCGGAATAGTTTAGGCTACATTTCCTACTAGCTATTGTTTCTTTTTTTAATTATAAATTAATTTATATAAATGATATCTATCAATGAACATTTGCAGTACGAGGATCTCAATGGCGAACTACCAATAAAACAACATAACAGTCCTTTTCTCAACATGCTCTAGGATTTTTTTCCCTATTTACTTCACCTCTTGCTCTACAGATGTGCCCCCAGCCCATGTAGTGGTTGGAGGCCTCCCCCATGAAATATCCTCCAAAAGATGTTTTGAATGGCTTTTATGATATGTTGGAATCCTCTGGACTTCACAAATTTCATTTTGGGGGCAATCCCTCTTCTCTTTTGGAAGCCAATTGATCTTTACTTTTAACTCACTGATGCAACCACCTCTTCCTCAGACTTTCCACCTCATTCTTCCCTTCTTAGAGTAGTTGTTGCAAATTCTATCTCCTCATTTCATCCCTCTACAACTAAAAACCTATAATTAAAAATATCCTTTCTTCTCATATTCCCTCCACATAAAGGTTCTATTCTACCTTTGTTCAAATTGAAGCGGATTTTATCTCCTTCTATGATGAAAAGTTCTCTAAAGTAGCTCAAGAATGTATTCTATATTTACTCAATGTTATAAAAAAGGCTTGGCCTTTTTGCTGCTTAAGTTTCTGTGTATCAAGAATCACAAACTTATTTGCATGACGAGTGATGTGTTAAAAGTAATGCTCAAAGTCCTTTATGTTTTATACAATTTTATGGATTAAATTGCACTTTAATGAAATGTATTTTAATTTTTTTTTTTGTAGAAACAATAGGTGGTGGAAGTGGAGCAATGTGGAGGAGACTGAAGTAAAGGAGCATGCAGGAAATTGGCACTTAGGCGCCAGTCTCAACTCTTGCAAATGGAAAGAGTGGAACCATACGAAGAGGGTAGTGCTTTGTCACCATATACTTAATGCCAAGGTGTCACAATATTTGCAATTTGGGCCACGATACAGGCGCCTAGGCGTCACTTCCTTGGGCTCCAAGCCTCCCGCACAATCTTCTGCAAACTAAGAGACTAGCGCTTAGGCGCCAACCCTAGCGCTATTAGGCGCCAGCAATTGCTTAAGAATATTTTTAGAAGTTCGACCACCTATCGTGGGGAGTTACTAGGAGGTTGTGGAGTGATTTCTTGTGATGAGAAAAGAGCATTTAATGGGCATGTATTAGGGACTTATAGAGGTTGTTGATTGATTGATGGAAATAAGGTTTAGAGTGTATTTTTGGGAGAATTTAGTGATAAAATGAGGAAAAGGTTGTGGATGTGTTGTAGAGTCTTGTTCCATCTTCTTTCTCTAAAAACATCATTTATTGGAATTATCTTGTTTTCAAATAAAGTTTTATTGTATGTTCTTCATGCTTTCTGAGTAGCACTCTTTACCATACCTTATGATGATTGAATGGGAAGGGTAAGAGTTAAAAATATTTTCAAAATTGTTTTCTTAAATATTTAATTTGATGATCAACCATAAGATCTTTAATTACTTTTCATTCAAGCCAAGTGAAATGTTAAACTGTGTTGTGATCTATAATGACTCAGGAGAGATATGGTAATCAACTAGATTAGTCATGTTAAACAGTGGATTACATGTGGATATTCTTCATATGGGGATGGAAATGTTAGGAAAGTATTATTTGAGGGTAGAAAATGGAATTTAAGGAATTAAAGAAATTTTAAACAATCTTATTTATGCACTAGGGAGAGGGTAAAAAAAAGATTTGCTTCTATTTATCACTAGCCAAATTTACAATTAACTTTTTACATATCCTGCACTCCACTTAAATCATTGCAAGGGAGGGTAACTTTAGAACCTGATATTCATCAATCCAACACCTAGTGAAGTAGGATTTCTACAATATTTATACTTTAGACTTGCTTTAGATTCTTGATCTCGACTGTCTATATGCAACAATATAACAATGACTTTAATTATAAATTTCACTTAAATTTCCTTATTTTACAATAACGCCAAAAACTTAATCCTGATGAAAATAGGAATTTAACTTTTTAAATTATATATATATATATTAGGATACTATGCAAGTGTATGTATCGTTATCAAGTAATATAAGACTTTTTGATTAAAAGCTGAATATATTGATTAAACCCACAATATGCACTTTTGAACAACAACTTTCTATTCTAAAAATACAATTACTTAAACTACAAATATTTTCACAATATTAAAATTCAAGTCTTTTTGGTATTTTTGATATTTTGACTAAACAGTAACAATTTAAAAAGATAACTTTAGTTTAGGTAAAAGAAAAGTACTAAATTTGAAAAATATCTTTCTCCTTATCATAAATTAGTAATAAGTATAAGAATTCTGTTGTGGAAGTATGCAAATTGTGTTGTGCCAAATAGAAGCAATTACATTCTTTATCCTTACTATAGATGCCATAAATATCCTTACTATAGATGTCATAAAGAACATTGACTAATTTAAAGTTTGAATAGTTTTGAAGACATGTTAGGCAGAAGATACAAGCTCTCACTCTAGAGTTCCTTCGATTCCCTCCACCTGGAGGCTAACATCTCGTATTAGAACTTAAAACAATAAATCAAGTTGGGGGTTTTAACCTGTCACTTTAAAGTCCTCTAACTCTACACCCTTCAATGATTATTTCCATATTTATTGGCACTAAATCATATGAATTACATTCTCATTCATACAATCTTATATTATCTTTCCAATTATTGATTGAAATAATACCAACCTGATTCTTACAAAAAATTTTAACTTCTGGATCGGCCAAATCCAGAAGTAAATGAAGTTCATGGATTTAAATTTTCACAACTTCTTCCAACATAAAAGATCAATACTCTCCACAATTTCCATTTAAACTTTAATTACAAATCATTTTAAGGGGAAAGATAAAGAAAATTACTCAAAATTTAGCGAGAAAACAAAACCACACCACACTTTATTTTAAAAGTAGATATCATTGTCAAACCAACAAGAAGTCTCGATTAAAACCAAAAGTAGTTTAAAAAAAATAATAACTTATCTCAAATCCTCCACCAAATTCTTGAAGTTCCTTTGAATTTTTTCTTTCTTACAACACTCAAAACTCTCAAAATAAAACTAAAAACCAAAAGAAAAAGTAAATTTTGTGTGGTACTTGAATCTCTCCTTAAAATTCTCCATGATCTTCTTCTCAGGACTCCAACACTCTCTCCTTCTTCAAGCACCCTCTCCCTCTTCAAGCCCTCTCTCCAAATGTAAAAACTTCCTTATTTTATAAATTTCTAAGAGGTTCCTTGATAACTCTTCAAAATGTGTCCAAATTCGATGCATTCTCCAAAGGATTCTTCCTTTCACAAGTCTTTTAATTATATTTTCGTTCCTAGTGGTCATAACCACCCTCTTTAGCCAATAGGTGCCACAAATACCTCTTGAAAATTTGTCCAAAGAAGAAAACCGCCAAATAACTGCTTTTGGCTCTTAAGCGTGGAGCCTGTGGCGCTTATGTGCGGCCTTCTCTGTTTACCCGGCGCTTAGGAGCCAAAACACTTTAGCACAATGCTCACCTTTTTACTCCAAAGTTAATCCTTTTTCACTCCTTTTGGTATTTTTCACATTTTTACTTTTACCTGGAAGAAAGACATATAAATACCTTCCATTAAAGCACAATATCTCAAATATAGTTATAAAAATGTGTCTAAAAATACTATATATTTTAGGTGTATCAAAATCCTCCAAACTTAAAATGTTACTTATTCTCAAGTGACGCTTCAATCTTTAAAAACTAAATAAGTATGATATGTATATGAGTTTCTTTAAGAGTTACGAAAATTTAGATTTATAAATATAGTAGTCCAATTTAGAAAAAAATGATTAGTAAATGAGACCAACTTAAAGTTTAGAAATTTTTAATGTTAAGAAAGATGAAAATATGAGTTCCTATCTAGTTTAAAAATATTGTAGATTCTCCAAATTTTGAATTTAGTCCTTTTATTATCTCCACTTAAAAATTTTTATTAAGAATAATTTTACTTACTATGTTATATCCATAAACTTAAGAGTTTCTCATGTCTTATACTTTAAAAAGATCAAATGTTAAACCAATTTTTGATTAGACACTAATTCTCAAGCTTCTCCTTCCATACATTTTTTTCTTTCTTTTCTTTTCTTTTTTTTCTTTTTCATTTTTCTTCTTTCTTTTCTTTTTCTTTTTCTTTTTTCTTCTTTTTTTTTCTTTTTCTTTTCTTTTTTCTTTTCAGGCAATGATTACTATATCTTGATAGACCTTTAATTGTTTTGAATTTCACTTCTACTTTCCTAAAGTAAAGTCCTGATATAAATCTTTTACTTATAAATATAATAATAGCTTTGAAAGTTATTTTTAATAAGAGAAATTTAATTATTAAAAATAAAAGTCTAAAAGTTTAAAATTTTCAAAATACAATTTATCTTACAAAAGATAATTACACTATATTTAGCATTTTCTACACGAAAAACTTTTAACTGAAAGTTTTGTTGGCATCATTTTTTTTTATTTTTAATGTCATGTGTGTCCAGGACGTCGATATTACTTAATGAGGGCGTTCATGTCGTTAACGATTCAAATACGGGCTAAAAATACACAAATTATCATTTTGGATCGTTTGCTGAAAAAGTGGTCTGAACGACCTCGAACGACGAAACAGACCACGCGAGTGAGTCTGAAATGTCGATTCCGCTTAGGACAGACGCTCGTTGGACCACGGTTTTGCGTGCGGGCTAAAAATACGTAAATTTTTATTTTTGTCCCGATTGCTAAAATAAGTGGTCCGAACGACACCAGACGACGAAACGGACAGTGCGGTCGCGTCCAGAACGTCGAATTTACCTAGGGGAGAAGTTAATTTCACTGCAATGACGTATTTGACAAAAGATGCGGAGAAATAATAATAATAATAATAATATTATTATTATTATTATTAAAAAAGAAAATATTTTTTTTTTAAAGCTCCGTAACCCTCTCTCCTCCCTCTCTCCTCTCTCCTCTCTCTCTCCTCCCTCTCTCTCTCCCAAAAAACATAAACAAACGGTTACGAAAAAAAANTAGACTCTCCACGTTTTACTTTTTCTCTTGTTTGTGACTTTGTCGTATGTCCCTTCTTATTTGGTTCCTCTCCTCTTCAAATCATTTATATGGTTCGGGAGGGAGATTTATTCGAATGAGGGAAGTATACGACGATCGACAAGCTGGCGACTCCTTTTAAAATAAAAAAGAGAAAAATGAACGGAAACAAGTTTTTCTTCACTATTCAAAATTTTAAATAATTTTTCTTACTCATTTCTAACATCAATTTTTATTTCCCTAATATAACTTAATATACATGATCTTTTTTTCTTTTCAAATCAAATTCATTTGTAGAACATTTGAGAACAAATAAAATTCAAGTTTTGAAAATATTTTTCATCCCCCCCAAAAAGTTTAAAATTTAAAACTAAAGTTAGCAAGATTTTAAACTTTTTGCAAGACATAGAATTAAGTTCAATCTTTAACTAACACAGTTCTAAACACACAATAAGAGTTACTACCCTAGTATTTTAAAATAAAGTACTAAAAAACCACAACATCTCAATACAACTGAAAATAAAAATCTCACACATAATATTGTCTAAACAAGTACACAAACATACATGTCTCAAGATCAAAACATAAAAACACATCAGATCACAAATCTTACTTAAACATAAAATTCCAAACTGCATCACATAGTTCAAATCAACACACAAATGCAAATGTAGCAAGTTTAGACCCCATAGTTCATATCATATTGCTCTACACCTCATCCTCTGAATCACCGCTATCCCAAAAATCTACAGGCTTATAACCAGGGTATCTATGATATGGAGGAAATTACACTTGTTGGTTACCTCTAATGAGGCTCTCCAAAAATGAGTGAAATTTTTCTTCATAATCACTTTTTCTCCTATTTTACCTTTCAATATGATCTACAAAATGCTCTAATTTTTGTACCCTATCAGTGGTATAGTTAATATGATCCATCATCCTCTGTAATAATTGATCTTGGGTCTCAGTAGACTAACCTCGAGAAGTAGAAGCACATGAGGTAGATGGTCTAGACGTAGAAGCAGTAGACGTCTCCATTCCATAACTTCTAGGAAATCCTCTTCTCCAGCCAAAATTAGAATGTTCAGAATAAGTCTTCACATTCACCTTTGTGATGGGCTTTAAACACAATTGTACTTCCTCCCAGCTATCATAATTTACTTCAGCCTGCTCACATAAATAAAAGATCAAGGAAGAAAGTCCCAGACCTGCCAGAGTAATGACAGTGACATAACTGATGATTGTCTGATATATCAAAGCTTCTTTGTTGATGAGCTTTCCTTCTTAGATACAATAATTTAACTTTGCTCTCTCTATGGTAACTTTACTGAGATGATTTATTGGTAGCAGACAAGCAGAAAAAGAATACTGCCATGCCTTTGAAGGTGCACTTAACTTTGATGTGGGGAAATTGACTCTCCTCTCATTAGTGATCTTCCAGAGTCCTCTTCCAACAGTCAAATACGAAACAATCTCATCTAGCTCCATCTCATTCAAACTATAATTTGCATAAAAACATAAAATATCTTGTGGTAAATGGTAGAACAAATTGATTACCTCAAGTGAAAAAGGTACCAACTTTCTTTAAACCAGAACTCTATCATCTTCAGCCTCAGGAGGGTTTGCATATAACTCCTTAGCAATAGAAAAAATGACAACTATAGAAAAATAACAGAATCGTTCCCACTGTAAGCGAACAATCAGATCTTCCACAGATCCACCTGGATTCTTAGAACAATGCTCTTGGATAAGTTTTCATGATTGCAACGCATCACTGTACCAATCCAGAGCCTTCGAACTAACAAACTTGCTCGAATCAAAGGGCGCTTTCCTTTACTCTTCATTTTTGGTGCCATTCTACAATTCTATAAAATTCCAAAAATAACTTCAAAAATCAAGTCTAAACTACTAAACTAAACTTTCAAAAGCATAAACTACACTTCCTAAGCAATTTTCATAGATTTCTCCTCATTTTTCACCATGAATAGTGAATTTTTGAATTTCACCAAATGTACTCAAAATACATGGTAAAAATTCAAAATTCATTCTTAAGCACTCTCATAAGATTCATTTCTTATCTCTTCAAGCTCATAGATTCATTCCTTATCTCATAAAATCCAAAATCCAAAATACACTTCCTAAGCACTCTCATAAGTTTCATTCATTATCTCTTCAAGCTCATTTAATTGCAATAATCACTTCTCACCAGCTTCTTTCAAATTATAATTGAACTCTTTAATTTCCTAATATGCTTTATGCTCAAGTTCAACTGGTAAGTGACAAGCTTTCCTAAATATTAGGCTATATGGGGACATTCTTTTAGGAGTTCTATATGCAGTCCTATAAGCCCACAAAGCATAGTCAAGTTTAACTGACCAATCCATTTTGTTGGATTTACATATTTTTTTCATAATTCTTTTAATTTCCCAATTGGATAACTCAGCCAAACCACTTGTCTGAGGATGGTAAGCAGTAGCAATCCAATGATTTATATGATATTTCTTTAATAACATCTCCATTATGGCATTTCTGAAATGACTTCCTCCATCAGTAATGATAACTTTCGGCATCCTAAATCTATAAAATATGTATTTTTTCAAAAATTTTGCAATACTTTGAGCATCACATCGAGGTAAAGCAACAACTTCTATCCATTTCGACACATAGTCCAATGCTAACAGAATATATAAATTCCCAAAAGAGGTATAAATGGTCCCATGAAATCTAATCCCCAAACACCAAATATTTCAGCTTCTAGCATATAATTCTGGGACATCTCATTTCTTCTAGAAATATTGCTTACTTATTGACATCTATCACATGTTTTGATATAAACATTAACATCTCTAAAAATTGTAGGCCAATAAAATATAGATTGTAAAATTTTGTATGTTGTTTTATCAACACCAAAATTTACCTCAAAATCAGAATTATGACATTTTTAGATAATTTCATAAGTCTCTTCTAATGGTACACATTTCAAAATAATTAGATGCTTTACTTGTTTATAAAAAAATGGGTCATCCCAAAAATAAGTCTTAGCTTCAGAAATAAATTTCCTCTTATGTTGGTATGTCAATCCATTAGGCATAATATCACTAACAAAAAAGTTCACAATGTCAGCATACCACAGAACAAACCACTCAGTAATAGCGAACAATTTTTCATCTCGAAAATGTTCATTAATTTCTCTTTCAAAATATGGTATTTTTTCTAACTCAAGTCAGGACAAATGATCAGCAATTTGATTTTCAATCCTCATTTGATCTACTATTATCAAATCAAATTCTTGTAAAAGAAGAATCGATCTTATAAGGCTATGTTCAACATCCTTGTTTTTCATTATGTACTTAATAGCATAGTGATCTGTATGCTCTACATAATGAGTTCCAATTAAATATGATCGAAATTTATCAAAGGCATAAACTATTACTAGTAACTCTTATTTAGTAGTTGTATAATTAATTTGAGTTTTGTTAAGAGTTTTACTAACATAGTAAATTACTTTGAAAATCTTATCATATCATTGACCTAAAACAACTTCAATAGCATATTCACTAGCATCACACATCAATTCAAAAGGTTTTCCCCAATCTGGTGAAATTATAATTACTGTAGTGATTAATTTTTCTTTTAATAACTAAAAAGCTTTTAGGCATTCCTCATCAAAATGGAAAATTGCATCTTTCTCCAGTAAATGGCATAAAGGCTTAACAATTTTTGAAAAGTCTTTAATATATCACTTGTAGAATCAAACATGTCCTAAAAAAACTCCTAATTCCCCTTACATTTGTTGGATAAGGTAAATTAGTGATCCCTTAAATTTTAGCAAGACATACTTCCATACCATTCTCTGATATTTTATGTCCTAATACAATTCCTCTCGCTACCATAAATTGGCATTTTTCCCAATTAAGGACTAAATTTGTTTCTTCACAGCATTTTAGAACATTAGATAAATGTTCCAAGCACGAGTCAAATGAAGTTCCAAATATTGAAAAATCATCTATAAAAACTTCAATTCCTTTTTCAATTAAATCACAAAAAATTGTCATCATATATCTTTGAAATATAGCAGGGGCATTACATAAACCAGAGGGCATTCTTCTAAAAGAAAATGTACCATAAGGACTGGTAAAAGTTGTTTTCTCTTGATCCTCAAGAGTTATTTGTATTTGGAGTTAACCAGTATATCCATAAAAGAAATAAAGGTATTTATGCCCAGCTAGTCTATCCAACATTTGATCTAGAAAGGTTAGTGGAAAGTGATCTTTCCTAGTGGCAAGATTTACGTTTCTATAATCAATGCATATTCGCCACCCTGTGACTTGTCTAGTAGGTATTAATTCATTATGTTCATTCACAGTCACATTCACTCGTCCTTTCTTAGGAACATAATGAATTGGACTAACTCATGCACTATCTGAAATAGAGTAGATAATTTCAGCATTTAACCACTTTTAAATTTTTTTCTTTGCAACTTCTTTCATAACAGGATTCAATCTCCTTTGAAGATCAGCCTTGGGTTTGCAGTTCTCTTCCATATGAATTCTATGCATACAAATTGAAGGACTGATTCCTTTAATATCAGTTATTTTTCATCCAAAGGCTTTCTTAAAATTTTTCAAAATTTTCATCAATCTTTCTTCATCTTCCAACATTAACTTTGAGGAAATTATAACTGGTAAAGTAGAGAAATCTCCTAAAAAGACATATTTTAAATGATCAGGAAGTAACTTCAACTCAAGTTCTAGAGGTTTTTCAATTGATGGACAAAATGATTTATCTTTGTCTATCGTGTCCAGAGCTTCAAAACTTTCTCGAACAAAGTTTGAATCTTCCTTAAAAAGATCTTCACATTGATCTATTTCCTCTTCTTGTTTGTGTTCCAAATATTTTTCTTCAGATTTTTCTTCACAAGTAGTTTTGAAATGACATTCACTTATATATCTTCTAACATCCATTTTATAACATTCATCATCCTTACCTTTTGCAGGATTTTTCATTGATCTTGAAATTTTGAAAGTAACAGCTTGATCATTGACGTGCATTGTTAATTCTCCTTTCTGCACATCTATCATTGCTCTTCCTATGGCTAGGAAAGGTCTTCTTAAAATGATAGGTATGTCTTTTTCTTCCTCCATATCTAGCACAATGAAATCAACAGGAAAGATAAATTAATCCACTTTCACTTGGACATCTTCTATAACTCCTTTAAGGTACACTATTGAACAATCTGCTAACTGTAGAGTTACAATACTAGGCGTTATTTCTCCTAATCTCAATCTCTTAAATATTGATAATGACATAAGGTTAATGATTGCACCTAAATTACATAAAGGTTTCCCATAAAATTTGTCTCCTATTGTACATGAAATTGTAAAGCTACTAGGTCTTTATGCTTTAGAGGAAGCTTCTTCTGAATTATAACACTGCACTCCTCACTAAGTGCAACAATCTCATTATTTTCGAACTTCCTTTTTCTATTAAGAATATCCTTCATAAACTTTACATTGCTTGGCATTTGTTCTAAAGCTTCAGTCAATGGAATATTAATTATAAGCTTATTAAAAATATCCAGAAATTTTGAAAGTTGCTTATCCAATTTCTGTTGACAAAGTCTTTAAGGAAATGGAGGTGGTGGTTTTTCTAAGTTAACTTTAAATGGAGAAATAGGTCTTTTAAAATCTTTTGGAGCATCCTCTTTTTATTCTTCAATTTTTTCTCTCTCTACTTCAGTTTCTTTTTGAATTCTACCTTCTAACTCTCTTTTGCTTTTAAGTTGAATGGCTTTTACTTGCTCTTTATTCTGGTCTTTCAGATTTGTTTTAGTATTAATAGGGAGTGTTTCTCGGGATCTTTTACTTAATGAATTTTTTATTGTCCAAGTTTATTCTCAATATTTCTACTTATAGCTCCTCGACTTTGTAATTGATTTCCCATTTATAACAGCACTTCTTCTATAGACAAGTTATTCTCCTTAAATAATCTATTACTGGTAAAACCAGGAGGATAAGTGGATCAATAATTATTATTCCCTTGGTTCTTCCAGTTTTTGAATGGGTTTCCTTGATTGTTCCCCATTGTTGATTATTACCACCCATAGTGTTATTCCAATTAAAGTTGGGATGGCTCTTCCAACCCGGGTTATAATAATTTGAATATGGTTTATTTTGCATTTTATTTATGGCATTCAAAGTTTCTAATGATGCTTGAGATTCTACCATTTGGCCTAATGAATTCTCTTCAATCATTGAAATTGGTTGAGAAAATTTCATTCCAAATTGATCTAATTTTCTTGAAATTACACCAACATAATTTGCTAACATAATAAATGCATCAGATTCATGAATATTAGCTACTTTCTTTGGATTCATTCTCTTAGAAGGCCATTGAAAATTATTAGTAGCCATTTCTTCAATTAAAAAATAAGCATCATGAAATGGTTTTGACATCAATGGACCACCAGTAGCGACATCAATAATAGATCTAACAGATCCAACTAATCCATTATAAGAAGTTTGAATTATTAGCCAATCAAATATAGCTTGGTGTGGACACTTTCTTAAGAGTTCCTTAAATCATTCTCATGCTTCATAAATAGATTCCCCTTTAAACTGATTAAAAGATGTAATATCATTTCTAAGCTTCGTAGTTTTTTATGGTGGAAAATATTTAGCAAGTATTTTTTGTGCTAAATCACCCCAAGTTCTGATAGATCTAGGTGCTAATGAATTCAACCACATTTTAGCTTTATCCCTCAGTGAGAATAGAAATAACCTAAGTCTTATGACATAATCTGATACACCATCATATTTAAATGTAGTGCACAATTCCAGAACATTAGCAAGATGGAAATTTGGATCTTCAGTTGGTGACCTCCGAACTGATTATTTGATACCATTTGGATAATAGTAGGTTTAAGCTCAAATTAATTAGCCAATATAATAGGTTTTTTAATACTACACTGATGTTCATCTACCGTAGGGTTGGCATAATCTTGTAAATGTCTAAACTCTTGATGAATTTCAGCATTTTGATTGTTTTGGTATTCCATTTCTCTATTTTTTTGGATTTTTCAAGATTTTTTATTTTTTTGGTTCTTCTAATTTTCTTAACACCTCTCCAATTCAAAATCGTAGGGAACTAGTCCTTCTGAACTTGAACTACACATACACTTAACATAAAATAAAAATAAAATAAACACAAAATAAAATACAATAATTGTTAGAGTTTAAGTATGAATTTCTAAAAATATAAATTTGCTTTTAAATCAATTAATTTCTCCCCAAAAATGGTGCCAAAAACATGATCCAGACTGTCTATGTGCAACAGTATAACAATGACTTTAATTATAATTTTCACATATATTTTCTTATTTTATAATAGTGCCAAAAATTTGATCCTGAAGAAAATAAGAATTTAACTTATATATATATATATATTGGGACACTACGCAAGTACACATATCATTATCAAGTAATATAAGACTTTTTTATTAAGACTTGAATATCGAACCCACGGGGAGAATACGCAATATGCACCTTTGAACAGCAACATTCTACCTTAAAAATACAAATACTTAAACTATAAATATCTTCGTAGTATTAAAATCAAATTCTTTTGGTATTTTTGATATTTTGATAGAAGAGTAACAATTTAAGAAGATAACTTCAGTTTATGTAAAAGAAAAGTACTAAATTTGAAAAATATCTTTGTCCTTATCATGAATCAGTAATAAGTATAGGAATTCCATTGTGGAAGTATGCAAATTGTGTTGTGTCAAAAAGGAGCAATTAATTATTTACCCATACTAGAGATACTATAAAGAACATTGGCTAATTTAAAGTTTGAATAGTTAAGAAGACCAGTTAGGCAGGGAAGATACCAGCTCTCACTCTAGAGTTCCCTGAATTCCCTCCACTTAGGGGCTAACATCTCGTATCAGAACCTAAATCAATAAATCAAGTTGGGGGCTTTATCCTGTGACTTTAAAGTCCTCTAACTCTACACCCTTTAATTATTATTTCTCTGTTTATTTGCACTAAATCATATGAATTGCATTCACATTCATACAACCCCATGTAATTCTTTAAAATTGTTGATTGAGACAATACCAGCCTTGTTCTTACATGTTCTCACAATAAATTTTGAAAAATGGAATGACCAAATCAAGAAGTAAATGAAGTTCATGGATTTAAATCATCATAACTTTTTCCAACATAAAAGATCAATACTTTCCACAACTTCCATCCAAACTTTAATTACTTATCATTTTAAGGAGAAAGATAAAGAAGACTACTCAGAATTCATGAAGAAAATAAAACCACACTTTAGTTTAAAATTAGAAATCATTGTCAAACCAACAAGAAATCTCGATTAAAACCCAAAGTAGTTTAAAACAAAAGATAAAAACTTATCTCAAATTCTGCACCAAACTCTTGAAGTTCTTTTGAATCTTTTCTCTTTTACAACACTCTATACTCTCAAAATATATCTAAAAACAAAAGGAAGAAGTAAAATTTGTGTGGTTCTTGAATCTCTTGACAAGATTCTCCACGATCTTCTTCTTAGGACTCCAGCACTCTCTCCTTATTCAAGCAATGTCTCCCTCTTCAAGCACTCTCTCCCTTATCAAGCACTCTCTCCAAATGTAAAAACTTCATTCTTTCATAAATCTCTAAGAGGCGTCTTGACAACTCTTCAAAATATGTCCAAATTTGATGTATTCTCCAAAGGATGCCTCCTTTCACAAGTCTTTTAATTATATTTTTGTTCCTAGTGGTCATGACCACCCTCTTTAGCCAATAGGTGCCTCAAACCTCAAAATTCAGCCAAATGAAGAAAACTAAAAAATAACTGCCTCTGGTGCTTAATCGCGAGGCCTCTGACGCTTATGTGTGACCTTCTCTATTTACATGGTGCTTAAGCACCAGATCTGGCGCTTAAACGCCAAAAAACTTTAGCACAATTTTCACCTCTTTGCTCCAAATTTGATCCTTTTTCACTCTTTTTAGCATTTTTTACCTTTTTACTTATACCTGAAAGAAAAACACACAAATACGTTCCATTAAAGCACATCTCAAAAATAGGTATAAAATGTGTCTAAAAATACTATATATTTTAGGTGTATCAATACTATATAATTAGTTTCTATGACTTTAACGAAATATATATTCCAAGCTAGGAACGAAACTGGTAGGCTAAAAATTTTCCTAAGTATAATTCCCTTATTCTCTATGGGATTGACATTCTAGACTAAAAAATTTAATGTTAATGATATGACACGTGCACTTGTGTGAGCCCCGAGAGTGTAGTTGCGCATGAAAGCAATATCAAGTTTTTGGTGCTATTGTAGGGGAGTGACAGTGATTTAACTTAGAAGAATTTTAGTTGAACTATTAAGTATTTAACTTTGAAAACCTTTTATTGTAATTTCTTGTGTTTCAATTATTTTTATTGCTTTAGAAAAATCCAAGAAAAACTAAAAGTTTTTTGTGTGATTGTGTGTGATTTTTACCTAGTAGACTCTTTAGTTTGTATATGCGTAGTTCAAAACCTACGATACTTAAAACATATGAGTTAGAGCTAGAGAGAACTATTAGGGAATGTAGAAAATAGAAAAGGCTTCAATAACTTTTAGAAGAAATGACGAACAACCCACAAAATTATTTACAAACCCATGAACCAATTCATGATGCACATAGACCTTAAAGACTAAGCTAATCCTATGTCAGATGAATATTTAAACTGCTGTCGTAAAATCTAACACATTTTAATTGAAGTCTGATTTCATTCAAATGGTACAGAACAATCAATTTGTGGGAACCTTATCATAAGATCCAAGCTTAAACATAGCGAGTTTTTTAGAACTACGCCACATTTTGCTTTAATGATGTATCTAAAAACATTGTTATGCTTAAGCTTTTCCCTTTTTCTTTGATAAAAAAAGCCAAAATATGGTTAAACTCATTAGCACTAGAATTAAGAAGATATGGAGTAACATATCCTAAAAATTCCTTGTTAAGTATTTCTCACAAAAATGGCTAAAATTTGGAATGATATCACATCATTTTGCCAGTATAAAGGTAGGTCAATTTATGTAGCTTGAAAAAGATTTACGAAACTTCTTAGGAAGTGCCCCCATCATACACTGCTCGGTTAGCTGATGATTCAGACTTTTTATAATTGTTTAGCATGATCTCTTAAGTCTATCATTGATGCAGCCGCTGGTGGATCTCTTATGTTGATGCCATTTTGTGAGACTTCTTCTCTGATTGATGAGATGACTACAACTAATTTCTAATAGCCTTCTAAAAGAGTGAATCCCATAAAGATATAAAGTGTACATGATACAGGCATGCTTTTAGTTTTAATTTCTCTGGTAGATGCTATATATAAGAAGTGACTGTGATTCTATGCTGATAATGTAAGTTTATGTGTTTATAGTGGCTACTCCTAGTGATATAGATGTTACTAGTTCTAAAATATATTTTCTAATTATTTATTTCAAAAATTTAATAGGATAAAAATTCAAGTGCATGTATCATCGAAGTGATATATGATTTTCTTTTAGTCCTAAGTATGTCAGTCGCCAAATTTTTGGGAGGGCGGTATTTATTAATATTATTATTATTATATGTATATATAAATATATATATATATATATATATATATATATATATATATATATATATAAATATATATTAAAAAAAAGGTAGAAAATTAATAGGATAAAAATTCAAGTGCATGTATGATCGAAGTGATATATGATTTTCTTTTAGTCCTAAGTATGTCAGTCGCCAAATTTTTGGGAGGGCGGTATTTATTATTATTATTATTATATGTATATATATATATATATATATTAAAAAAAAGGCAGAAAATTATATTGTAGAAGAAGAACAAGGTACATATCTGAGATAGAGGACTTGTAAGATGTCACCCTTCAATAAAAAGGAAAGAGGAGGGGAGGGAGTAGTGGAAACTAAAGTTGCATCAGATTGACTTTCAACTCTTGCTAGCCAGTTAGCAGGTTTGTTTCCTTCTCTGTAATTGAAGGTGAGCTGAAATTGACACTATTTTTTAAATTCTTGGATGGGTTTGAGCAATTGGAGTATGTGTCAGGCAGGAGATAAGGATCCTTCAACCAGCTGGAGAAGCAAAGAACAATCAGTTTCAATCATTATATAAAACCATTTCATCTGAATAGCAATGTAGAGTACCCACAAAAGAGCAATTGTTTCAGTTTCAAGTGCATCTCAGGCATGCATAAGGTTGTAGAAAAACAACTTGCAGCTGCCTGTGTAGTCCCTAACGATACCTCCAAATTCAGCACCCTGCCCATTATAGCTCCCATCTATGTTGGCTTTGATCCAGGGGTGAGTGGGTTTGATCCAAAAAACTTTCGATATCTTTACTGTTTCTTGTGTAGAAGGGCTGGTATTACAGAATATTTCAAGCAATCCCTTAAGAAGGATTTATAATGTATCATAGTTAGGTGAGCATTTGGAGTACTGTCCTCATATTTGGCTTTTTTTCTGGCCATCCAAGTGAACCAAGTGAGCAGAAATGGGATGGTGCTTAGATTAACTTTATCCCAAGTATTCCAGCAATGAAGGAGGGAAGCCCAATCTAGATGCATGAGATTTATCTTCAGCTCTTGGGCCAGTTCTGACCAGACCCTTTGTGTGAACATACATTGAAAGGAAAGGTAGGAAATTGATTCTTCAGCTTTGTAACACAGATGGTTGCTGCACAAAACTTCTTCAAAGAGATGGATCCCCCAGGATATTTTACTACTTTCACTATCACTTTGATTACCCAGAATCAAATAAGGAAAGGCTGGGGAGATTTTAGACCTATCAACCTAACTAATGTGATATCTAAAGTAATGAGAAAGATCATTGTCACTAGACTCTAATGCCATCTTCAACAACTCATCAGTAACAATCAGGTGGCTTTTGTTAAATGAAGGAATGTCACTAAAAATATTTTGCTAGCTTAGGAACTCTTGTTAGAACTGGATAGAAAATGTAGAGGCAGTAATATTACTTTCAAATTGGCCATCAAAAATGCCCATGATACCATTAACTAGGAATTCATTTTTGAAACTCTAGTAGCTAAGGGTTTCTTTGGGGATTTCAACAATTTGATCAGAAGATGGCTCAAATGTAATAACCATTCTATTTTAATCAATGAGAAGAGCCATGGATTCTTGAGTGCTTCCTTGGGAATCAAACAAGGAGACCCTTCTCCCCCATAATCTTTATTTTGGCTATGAATTATCTATCAAGGCTTCTAAACCACATGTTTGCTTCTTCTCCCTATTTGGCCTATCAGCACAGCTCTAATATTGGTGTGAAGTCAGCTGTCTTATGTAGATGATGTTATTATTTTCTCTAAAGCTACAAAGACTGCTGTGAAGACTCTGTACCAAGGACTCAAAAATTTCAAATAAACTTCAGGTATGGACCTTAGCAAATAAAAATGTCAAATTTTTACTAGCTACATATAGCTCCACAGATAAAGCAATGGATTTTCCAGTACACTGGTTTTAGCCTGACCACTTTACCAATCAATTATCTTGGAGTACAGTTAATTAACGACAGAACCAAGCAAACTCAATTTAATGATGTTATTGACCATATCAAAAATTAGTTTCAATGTTGGACCAATTCATTCCTCTCTAATGGAGGAAGAATCACTCTCTTTAAAAGTATCTTGACTGGCATTCCCTCATATTCCCTTGAAATGCTCAGAATGAAGAATGGAACTCAAGTTCTACTGAGTAGAATTTTTAATAGATTCTTATGGGCTGGATAGAAGAAATAATTTCATTCACTATCCTGGAAAAGCTTTGTAAAGCACTTCATGCTGGTGGTCTGGGTTTTAAAGATTTCCAGCAACTAAGCTTCATAAATCTATGCAAACTTTGGACTAAATTTAGGGCCCAAGACAGTCTATGGGCACTTTATATTAAAGGGAAGACCTGCAGATCTATTCATCCTAATCAGACTATTAAAAATCTTGGGGATTCCAGGCTCTAGACTAAATTACTGGATGTTAGAACTCAAGATGAAGACTTGTTTATATGGGAACTAGGAGAAGGGCAAATCAATTTTTGGTTAAATAAATGAACTTGGAATGAGGAAAAGCTATCTTGTTCCACCTCCAACCACAATTATCTAACAAAGGTGAAGGAGTATTGGTCTGATAATTAATGGAATTGCAACATTCTGAATACCATTTTAAATGATGAACAGATGCAATGGGTAAAGAGTACCTCCATTTGTCCTGAGCAAAAAGATAAATCATTACTAAACAAGCTCCCTCACAGAAACTGTCAGCATATATCTTTAAAAAACTTTATAAGTGGCAACCAATCTTGTGGGGGAAAACAATTTAGGGTAAGTGGTTAACACCCTCTATGTCATTTTTCTGCTGGAGATTATGGCAATCCTTGCTTCCAATTGATGATATCCTCAAAATGAAAGGGCTATGGGGGCCCTCTTGCTGCTACTATGTAATGGTGAAGACGAGAGTTTAGAGGACTTATTTTTTTCTTATGCTTTTTCTCAAAGGATTTCTTCTGATCTGTTAAATCAACTTAACATTGATACTCTTAAAGTCAGCTGAGATAATTTCCTGTGTTTCTGGAAGAATTGGCATGAAGCTAACTTGTTAACCTTTCCTTGTATAGTTTCCTGGTTCTTTTGGATGTGTAGAAATCAAGCCAAGTTTGACAATATCAAACCTTTGGGTTAGTAAGTGGTGCTCAATTGTACCTCCTATATACAAAAAATCATTAAATACTAGCAGTTCCCAAATTTATTTTATAATTGGGTGCCTAATGAGAAAGTTAAGCAGATTTGCAAGCCAGATTTCGTTCTTTGGACCCCCTCCCTTTGGTTGGCAGAAAGTTAATACTGATGGAAGCTTTATTAGGGAGTCTTCTGGTTTTTGGGGAGTTCTTAGAAA
>NEWO01000279.1:557357-575437 GCA_003013225.1 Phalaenopsis aphrodite | reverse complement strand
ATATTTAACCCTACATTACTTGGAGGTGGAGTAATGCTATTTGGAACAAGCTAATCTCTCCCTCTATCTCATTTCTCTGATGGAGATTTTTTCTAAATATTTTGCCTTTGGATGATATTTTGAAGCTTAAAGGGTTGAAAATGGTGTCCCAATGTTATTTTTGTAAAAAAGACTTCGAAACATATGCACATCTTTTTTTCCTATGTCCTTCTGCTGCTGATATTTGGAACAGTTTAGGTAACCACTTCAATTTAAAATGGCCGGTCTCTTCTTTTATTGAGGATTATCTTTATACTTGAAATATTGCCTTTTCTGTGGATAACAATCTGCGGTGGTATCCTCTTTTATTTCTTTGGTTAATCTGGGTGGCGAGAAATGAGGCTAAGTGTGGTAACAATTTGCCTGGTACTTATATTGCTGTCTCTAATATCTTGGCTCACTTTGAAAGGGCCTGTCGTTTCATATCTTTGTCGGGGGATACTATGCAGTCTAAAGTGGGTAGGATGGCCACCTTCAGATGGCAACCCCTACCTACAAACTGGGTTAAATATAATATGGATGGCAGTTGGAGCTAAGAAAATGTCTGGCAAGCCAGTGAGTAGGTTTATTGTCATCATTGTAAATAAAAGTAAAATTGACACTAACCTGGGAGGTGAGCCTTCTGATCTTTTGAATCCAGTAAAAGTGGTGGCAAAGAGGCACTTCCCCAGAGCCCAAAAGATTGATGATAAAAGGTGAATCCACTTCCACCTATATGTGAATCCATCTAGTCTTTGTAGCAAAATTTAGAGCCTAATAAACAATAATAAGCTCAATCTCAATAGAATAGAAACCAAGACTGGTGTATAAAAATAAAGCAGACATTGGCCAAGGTAGTTTCTAAAAAGTCCACGCACACCAACCCCCATTTCAGTGAAGCTGCCATCTGTATTGATCTTAACAGTGTGACACATAGGGGCTTTCAGAAAGACCTTATAGATTTGAGGAGGCATTGTATTCTTAGATGAGTAGGACTTGGAGATATTGGGGAAACTTTTCTATTTGATCATCATGTGTACGCATATTACACTATTTCTGACAACCTTATCAATTTGGGAAGTGTATCTTCAAATTTGGCATTATCTCTAGCCATCCAAAAGAACTAGGCCACTATGAAAGGTATAGTAGCATAGTTTAACTCTTGCTAGTTCTGCTAGCAGGTAGTAATTTTGCCCCAAGTAAGATAGGTGACATTGATCTTCAGGTGTTGCAAAAACTAATTCCAGACTTTCTGAGCAAAGTTGCATTAAAAAAAGAGGTGTGGCATAGATTCATCCTCCTGTAAGTACAACCAACATCTAGAGGAGCCGCGCAACCCTTTTAGCTTTAGTATGTCATTAGTTGGAAGAAATTTTTGGAAAATCCTCCAACAGTAAAAGGACATGGAGGGAGAAAGGAGTTTATTTTAGATAATATCTCCGCAAGAAACCTGCTCTCAGCAATAAAGTTTAGAATAAATAGCTTGATTGAGGCTTTGATTTGCATAGGCTAATATGTTTATTTGATTTGTTTCTATCAAACTGAATGTAGGCAATTTTACTTACTAAGTGGTCTTGCAGGATAGCTGAAAGCTTTTGTAGTGACCAAATATCACCTTCCCAGCAGCCAGTTACTTTGAGACAAGGGTTGGGGGTAGTTAAAGAGGGTGACAACCAGTATTTAGTGCACCCATGATCAAGCTTGAAACTGATATCCCCCTTACCAAAATCTCATAAGAATAATTGTTCAGTAGTGTGTCTAATCTTTAGCATCCTGACCCAGGTTTTGGAGTCACCCAATTTCCAAATAGCAAGGGTAGGATGTTGAACTTTGCAATATTTTCCCCACATGATTTTAGCCTATAATGAGGATTGGGCTCTGAACTTAATCCAGAGTTTGGACAAGTTGACTTGAAGTAGATGGTTTAGACCCTTGAAACCAATAACCCCAGCCAATTGAGGTTTAGCCACCTTCTGCAAAGAAGCCCAATGCTTTTACTGTCTTTGTCCAGACCACAGAAGCCTGTTGAAGGCTCTTTCCATCTGAATTTGAGTATTTTTCTTAATATTAGTCATCTGGAGGATGTAGGAGGGAATGGTAGTAAGCATGCTCTTAAGCAAAGCGATTCTACCACCATTGGAGAGAAAGGACTGAGTCCAACTAGAGAGAAATGAGGAAATCTTATTAAAGACTTCCTAAAACTAGATTTGTTTAGTTATGCCATTAAGAAGTAGTACTCCAAGGTATTTGACAGGTAGTTGAGTGCAGGAGAGACCAATATAATTATAAGCCCATTGTTTACAATTGAGGGAGGATTTCTTCTTGAAAATTAAATGGCACTTATCGGCATTAAAGTACATCCCTGAGTGTAATTGAAACTTCTAGAGGCTCTGAAAGACATTCTTAACAACATTCTTGTGGGCACTTGAGAAGACCATTATGCTATCAGCTTATAGTAGGTGAAAAATGGCTATGTTGGATCTGTGGTGGTATCTAGAATAACGTTGAGTCAGAAGAGATTCATCAAAGATTCAGGATAAATTGTCTATAACAAGAATTAAAATTGTAGGGTACAATGGGTCCGCTTTCTTCAAGCCTCTAGCAGCAGTAAAGGACCCCCAGCTTTGCCTGGTGATAAGGATGGAGTGAACATTGTTGAGTAACCATCTGTGAATAAGCTTGCAAAGTCAGGCTGAAATACTCTAGCTGAGAGTATATCCACTATAAAATCCCAACTGATGGTGTCATAGGCCTTTCTTATATCTAGTTCAATAGCAATGGCAGTGTTATCATGGAGCCAAATCCCCTCAGCATTCAGAATGGAGTGAAAGGTGTTGCACTTCCCTTTGTACTTAATATAGGCATGATAGAATTTGGTGTTTCTATCCCCATCAGTGAAGATATTAATGGAGGCCTTTTGTTTCAAGAATTGCTCGTGGTAATCAATAACAGTGAGTAGGTTACTATGGGCAATTAGAAGTACTTTTTCCTCTATAGTCCCATTCTAAGCTTCTAGTTAAGGCCTTATAACCTCTTTTTCATCATAAGTCACATTTGCAAGAACATCACCAAAGGCTTCCTAACTCCACTTTCTAAGGGTTTGCCCAGTTTTAACTTACAACAAACTAAGTTTCACCAAGGGTTTAGGGTGGGAGATATGTTTCCAGAGGCTAGAAATGCTGTTGGGCAAGGAGGGATGGGTGGACCATGTGTTGAGTTATCTAAAGGGGGGGAGGTGGGGGCAGAGGAGGAGGAGGGCAGTTCACTGGAGGTGAGGGTGATAAAGAATGGCCTGTGGTCAAAGACAGTAAAGCTTAAATGGGTGATAAAAGTAAAAAGAAATTGGGAGAACCAAAGGTCATTAACCAAAAACTTGTCAAGTCTCTCCCAAATATGACCCTTTTCCATGTAAAGGCAGGTACCTTGAAACCCAGGTCAAACTGACTAGTGATATTGATATTAACATCGAAAGTGTCATTTTAGATAAATTAGGGGCCCTACAACTTGATTTTTCAGTAGAAGAGGTAATACAATTGAAATCCCCCATACCAGCCAAGGAGAGGTCATTTTTGGCTAATGTTATGAAGGCAGGTCCACAGCTCTTTTATCTCTTCCACAGTACACCCTGCATAGATGAAGGAGCCAAAGCCCAAATGACCATTAATATGGAAGGAGAAATGAACAAATTTTTGATGATTCACCAAGATGTTCAAGCTTATTTATTTTTAGTAGAAGATCCAAATTTTGTTGTTGGTATTATCAAAATGAGAATATCCAAAAAAACTTCTGGATAAGATTTTTGGGGTGTTTTGAACCATAGGTTCAAGGATGGAAATACACCAAAGCATTTATTTAATGTTCAGATGAAAAACTATTTTGAGAGAGTGGGTGAGCCACAACACTAATGCTCAAACATAAGAGGTTAATCATTGATTGCGAGGAGGTGAATAGATGGCTGGGACCTTGATCTAGTTCTTCCTCTATGGGTTTTAGAGGGTGGACCATTCTTTGCCCTTGCTTTGCCTTCTGTCTTCATTAAGACTAAACCTTGTTGGAGTTTCTACACTTCTGTCACATATTTGTTCTTTTTTCCTTGCAGTTTGATTTTCTCAGGCCTCTTCTAGTGTTTGTTTCATAGCAACAATAATGTTTTCCTCAGGTGCTTTTCCAGGATCTGTTGTGTGAGTTGAACCTCCCACATCCTCACCCTCATCACCAGGGTTGGACGATGTCGGAGTAACAATAATCACTGCATTTACTTCTTGTCTAAAAAACCTTGCTAGAGATGTCGTTGTAGTATAGTTGGAAGGAGAGTTAGACAACTCTCTTAAAGGTCTCCATGGGTTATAGTAACAATGTTCAGTGGGGGGCTCTTTCAGAAGTAAGATGAAGCTTTTTTTTATCAGTATTGATATCATTCAGTGAAGGGATTTCTTCAGCAATAATGCTTGGAATATGTTCAAGTACAAGACTAGAAGCCTTTGGACTATTGTCAGAAGTCCTTCTGAGGTGGGATCGAGCCTGTGGCATCTTTCTACAATGTGGCCAAACATTTTAAAATGTTGTCAATAGTAAGGTTTTTGCTAAACAACAATTTCCTACCAAAAGCCATCACAGTTAGATCCTATCTAGATTTTCTTCAGCTCTAGGCGGTGATATCTTTTTCAATATGAATTCTAGTAAGCATAGGTCTTCATTTTTTATAAGTGGGGGCATCTACCTTAAGAGGTGTACCTAATGCCCTAAGAATGTTAAATGGAGCATTAAGTTTGAAAAAAGGGACGGGGAGTCCATGCAGCTTGTACTATAAATGTACCATAGGAGGTTCCTTTCTTGGATCAAAATCTGAAGTCCATTTTAGAATTTTCATTGTGGTCCCTGCAATCACAGTGGATTGCTTAGCAAATAGCCTAACATAATCTTCTTCCATAGAGAGTTGGATTTGGAGATGTCATCCATCAAGCAACCCAATTCTCCAAGCCCTAATAAACTTGAGTGAGTCAAAAAAACTTCTAACATGTTCCATTTTAGGGTGTCCCAATTGGAATTTTCCTACCAATGTGAATTTAACTACTTATTGGAGTGAAGCAATCTCCATGTTAAAAAAGGACACTGCAGTTTCACCATCTTTTGAGCCAAGTGGATGAATACAAGGACAAGTTCCTTTGCCAGTTGTTGTATCATGGAAAGCTTGGGGAAACACAAGTTTATCAGGATCTTATGAAGTGTCAGTGGCTTTGCCAACTACACCTGCATATGTGGCTTTAGTCCATTGGGCATCAGTAAGAACATCTATAGGTGTAGCCATAGTAGAAGGGAAGCCTGTACTATTAGCTACCAAAGAGGCCACCAAATGGGTGTTTAGCACACACCACTTCAGTAACCAAGACTTAACAAAAAAAAACAACTAAAAGAAAAGTGAGCAGGGGCAGTCACCAAGAAGAAGAAACACTTCTTAGTAACCAGGAAACTGAGCACAGATGCAATGGAATAGTAACACCTCAAGGAAAAGCCAAACTAGAGAAAGTACCTGGGCAGCAATGCCTATCCCAATAAATTACTAAGTATGGAAATAACCAGCTACCAGAGAGGTAGGTTAACACCAATGTAATAACAAGGAAATAACAAAGCAAACTCAAAAATTAATGGAATAGTAAAACCTTCAAAACTCCAAGCCCGGGAAAACTCAAACAAAAGGAAAACCACCGAATTGAGAACCAAGTTGTGGAGAGGACCCAGAAGAGCACTACTACTGCTCCACACTTCAACCAGCTCCAATAAATCTTCATGCCACCAGAAACTCTAGCAGAGCTCCTTCTACAGCCGCCACCACCATCGTCTCTATATGGATAATATATATATATATATATATATATATATATATATATATATATATATATATATATATATATATATTAGGGTTTAGGTTTTAGAGAAAATAATAAATTTGCATTGAAAATACGATATCAAACTGATCTCATATAACAATGTTTAAATAAACTAGCGTGCCACCGTAAGTGATATACCTATCTTGAGGAATAAACGCACTACTTACTGGTAGGTGCTGATTAAATAAACTAAAGAATTTATGACGTTTGTTTTATTTTTAAAAACTTTATGTTGACCGAGAAGTTTCCCTATATAAAATGGAAAATTAGGCAAGGTGGTTTATATTAAGTTGGGTTATAAAGTTTCCTATAAGTGCAAGCCTCTATAGCTAATTATATCTTTAATGACTGAAGTCACTTAAAATAACTCTTGAATTTAGATCAAAGAGTGTCAAATGAGAAAGGTTCAAGTTTAAAATATAGTTGTGGAATCCAAAGGGAGAAAACTAGAGGTTTTCATAGATCTTGAGGAGAACCTCAATGACTTCCAAAGCTATCCTACGGTTTGGATTGAATTTCCAGAAGGAAATTATTAAATGTTTCATCTTGTCCAGTTTATTAATTAGAGCTTATACTGGCATGACATGGTCATACAAATAGCTTAGAAGATAGGACATTTTATGTTGTAACAAATGACAATGTCGGAATCTTAAAATGAATTATGGCTTAATTTGCATAACATGATTGTGCGAAGTCCTGAAGATAAAGTGAGGATTTATGTTGCATTAGACAAATAACCTCAAAATCATATGGCTTGTTATTTAATTCTAAGGAAAGATTTTCTATTGTAGATCCACTTATTGTTGTAGGATGTTTCCCTCGAAGTTAACTCCAAGCTTCTCGTCGATGTAGCAGTCCTAAAGTCTAAAGGTTAATAAGGTTTAAACGACAAGTTAATTCAACCATTATGGGGGGGGGTAAAAGTTAATTAGAGTGACACCAGTTGGGATCCCATGATTTCCTTATTTTGGTATCACCATTTTATCTTAAATTTATATATTCTAAACAAGTTTTTAAGCTCATATAAATTCTTAGCAACCTTGTGTTATCTCATCTGTCGTACTTCCGTAAATTCAAGAGAAATAGACTTTAGTTATCAAATTAATTCAAATGTGTTTGAAATTTTTACAGTGAGTTAAAATAATCATTATTTGTAGTGTGTAAGTACTTTTTGTTAATTTTTGAATAATATTATATTTATTTAATTTTTTATGAGTTTAAATGACTTATTTAGCTAGAAAATTATGCACAATCATTAAAATATTTTTTTTCTTAGAGTCCAGTGACCATAAGAAACCTACCAAAACAAATCTCATATTTTTTATTTATATTTTATATTATATAATAAATTTAATAAAAAATGTGCTAATAAATTTGAAAAAAAAAGTCTCAAAACTAGAGGTGTCCTCTCACTTTAGAAAAATCAAGAGACACACTCACTATCATGAGAAATAAACCCCTAAATTTTCAAGCCATGTTGATTAATATTTACAAATTTAAAATTTAAATAGTTCAGAGGATATTTAATTAATTAAAAATTAGAGACATGTTAAACAATTTTTATTTTTGTTCCAATTATTCTCCTCTGTGCACTAGGAAAAAGGGTATTTATATTTTGATTTTTATGATTTTTTTACAACATGTTATGCATTTTTGATGTTTTAGTATTTAAAATAAATAAAAAATAACATATTTTCCTACTTCTCCATGTCAACCTATGGTGCTTTGAACTTTCCATGCGTCACCGCACTACTGGACACCACTATTTAACTCAGTGCTGACTCGTCCTGTGCTTTATGTTCCATCTCCTATTCTGAATGCATCAATGTTGTCTATACGATACACCCACAATCAGATGGTCCCTGACCATCATCCAGTCAAACCTATCTATACGGTCATATGCTCATGAATTTAAAGTTTTCTTCACAAAAGCCCAAAATGAGCTTGATTTAGGGGAAAATGGAGTTTACCTTAGTCTAAGAGAGTAGGACTTAATCAGATGCTTGGATAAGCTTTGGTGGAGTCCAATGAAGGTGCCTGAAATCTTGCTTTCCTCTGGTGAATGATTTGAGTAGAAGGTCCTCCTAAAGGTGGAGAGGTTGAGGTCAAAGTTAGTTAAAGAAGGCTCACTCGATGGGGATTTCATTGGAAAGATTCCTCTTTTGCACAAAGGAAGCTCAGGGATAATTCAATTTGGTATTTTGTGGATTTTTAAAGAGTGTCCTATTTCTAGCTAAATTTTGGGTGAGGAAATTGGCCTCAAGTAGTGAAAGAGGTGGTTGGAAGATGGTTGTACTGAGCTTAGGAAGGTTGCAGGAAGTTTTGGATTAATTTTGGCAGGGCTTTGCCAAGGATCTGGATCTTCTCCTTCTTGGTCTTGAGGGAGTGGTTCTTGTAGCTATGGCTAAGTGGTGGAGCTCGAGCTCTGATTGGCTAGTGCCAATGAGCTCTGGGTGAGGGCTAAGCAGCATGCACACCAAATGGGAATTTGTCAAGTGATGTTTCCAACTTGGAGTCAAATGCTTGCGTGAAGCTCTCAGTTTGAAGTTTTCTAGCAATTAGGCTGGCTAGCCAAGGCTGGACTGGCTGCTAGGGTGGTCAGGTGAGTCAAAGGGAGTCCTAATTGTGATTATATTGGTGGCTTGATGGCTAGTGGCAATTATCTACTTGGTTTAGCCAAATATGGGGAGAGATCTCGTAATTCAAGAAACCCTTGGTTCATGACTCATGTAGGTTGGGCTAGGTGGGTCTAGCTTGGTTCTTAGGTTTCAAATGTTGGTTGTGGTAACCATCATTTGGTCATTTTCAAGTGGTTTAGCCAATTTATGAGTTTGGGTTCAAAATTGGAGTTTTGGTTTGGATTTGGGTCTAGGTTGGTTTTAGTTTAGGATTTGGGTCAAGTGGTTGATCAACTGGGCTTGTATAACTGTCATGAGGAGATTTAAAAAAGAATTGGGAGGGTTTGAGATGATTGAGATGTTCAAATTAAAGGGTTTTTAAATTTGGGGCAAGAATCATAGCCACATCTGGTCGAATGATCTTCTGTAGAGATAATCACCAACCAAGGTGTATGACATAGCCCTTTTTGTAATGTGATGTGCCTCAGACTTATCTTCCAACAGCTTTCTAGTATATAAATATTCTATCAATGGCTTACACCAATCTTTGTTGATATCGACAATCGCACTTATCGCTTCTTCTTTTTCGAGGTTATGTAAGGATTCGAGGTCAAATTGAGAGAAAACCTGCCTTCCTTGTACTATGATTTCTATGGAAACCTCTAGGGGACATGCCAATTCCTGAGCAAGTTTTGCTAGAGCATCGACATGGGTGTTATCTCCCCTGGGAATCCGATAGAAAGTCACAAAAGGAATCTATTCCAGCAGTTTCATTGCATACCAGTGTTGGTTTTGGGATCTTGTATTGTTCGATAACTTGTTGGATGACGAGTTGATAGTCACCGTACATGAAAATGTTTGTTATATCCATTTAGATTTTCAACTCTAATATGGTGATTAAAGCTTCATATTCTACTTCATTGTTGGTGCACGGCTCTGTCTGGTGGTATGAGAATCTTAACATACCCTTATCTGACATGACAAAAATCAAACTAATCCCTGTTTTGCCTGGTATGACTTTGTCTGATCCTTTGTCTTTCTTGGCTGATGAAGCACCGTCGAAATACATTTCCCATCATTGTGCGTTGGAGAATTCCATTTGTAGTATTTTCTCATGTGATAGTTCGTCATTGAGAGGGGACCCAACTAACAATGGGTGAAAGTGAGAAAGTCCGCTAGAATCTATCCCTTGATAGCACAGAGGGGAGTAAAAGTTATATCAAATTGTAATAAGATCATTGACCATCTTGCTAGACGTCCAGAGTGTGTTGATCTAGTCATCAAATATTGCAATGGGTTAACTTTTGAAATTAGGGTAATCTTATGAGAGAGAATGTAATGTCTAAGATTTTGGGCGACAAAATTAACGCTAGGCAATGCTTCTCAATCAGTGGATACCTTAATTTTGTCAGTATTAGATGACGACTCAAGTAGCAGAGTGCGTTTGCTTTACCCTCGTCATTGGCTTGTGCTAAGAGCGCTCCAAGAGAGCAGTCTAAGACCGCGATATAAAGTATCAACAGTTTTCTTGGGATAGGGGCTGCCAAAATAGGAGGTCTCATTAAACATTTTTTAACATCCTCAAAAGCCCATTGGAATTTCTCTTCCCAAACACATTTGACATCCTTTTTAATTAATGACGAGAAGGGCTGACACCTACCTGATAGATTAGAAATAAAGCGTCCCAGATATGTCAACTTTCCTTAGCAGGAACATAGTTGTTTCAAGGTTTTGGGAGGAGGAATTTCCAAGATAACTTTAATCTTATCCAGGTTGATCTTGATTCTCTGATGATTGACAACAAATCCTAGAAATTTCCCAGAGGTAATGTTAAAGGCACACTTTAAGGGATTTATCTTAAGATTGTATTGTTGTGATCGTTCGAACATAATCCTCAAATCATACAGATGGTCTATTTTTTATTTACTTTTGATGACCAAATCATCCACGTAGCATTCTACTAGATTGTGAATGAGGTCATCAAAAATCTTCATCTTTGCACGTTGGTATGTTGCTCCAGCGTTCTTTAGGCCGAACGACATCATTGTGTAGCAGAAAATTCCAATCGACATTTTGAAGGCTGTGAGTTGAGTTGAAGGTATGTTGCTCCAGCGTTCGTGATTTGGTTGTACCCCATGATCCATCCATGAAAGAGAAAATTTTGTGTGTTGAAGTTATATCCACCATCATTTCTGGTATTGGTAGTGGAAACTCGTCTTTTGGACATGCCTTATTCAAATCTCTGAAGTCGATGCAAACACAAATTTGTCCATTTTTCTTCTTAACAGGTACAATTTTAGCTAACCACGAGGGGTATTGATCTCTTTTACAAAGAGTCTAATAATTTCTTTACCTCAGCGATGACTTGTTGCTCTAATTCAAGGCGCATTCTTCTTGGAGCTTGTTTTATTGGGGTTATATTTTTATCTACCCCAAGTTTATGAACTCCAACTTCTTTTGACAGTTTTGACATTTCATCATAACTCCATGCAAAGCAATCTTTGAATTTAGTTAACAATTTGGTCAACTGTAGAGATTATTCATCGTTGAGTAGAGACTTATAAATGTTGGCCGAGGTTACTCTTCAGTCGTGAGGTTGATTTGTTTCAACTCATCAACAGTTGACTTGATTTCATCCTTAGATTCTTGTGAAGCATCTTCTATTAGCTAATCAGTAGTCATCCTCTATATTGAGACAATCCTCTTCTAATTCACTAGCAACAACCATACAAAATTCTGAATCATCGACTGGTCCGACTGTACTAAATTTGATACCCACTTTCGAGTTGGGAGTTGGACGTTTAACACTATATAAATTTTCAAAAAGTTGTAATTTATCTTTTGTTATTTATTTTAGCAAATGTCCCTATTGAATTAACTTTTGTACATAAGGCAAAAAGTAACCAAGAGTTAATTCCATTAATTCATTAGGATCATCTTCCAAATTTACTTGATTTTCAAGATTGGTAGAGGTAAAAGCATAGTAGAAATTGATCAGATTTGAACCAACACTAAGAACTTCCTTGACCTCTAAAATCTCGACCTTTTGAGGGAGAATCAGAGTAACAGTCATAGCATTCACATAGTGGTTTATCCAATCATACATCATCTCATATTGGCTTTTCTCGGCATCCTCTAAGTATATCTCATTTTGAGGTTTCTTCTATTTTGTCATTATTATTTCATCTTCATAACTGTCTCCATCACCAATGTTGATAGTTGGCCTAGTCTGTTCAGCGATTGATTTGTTTTTTCCCTATCCACATCCTCTGCCTCGACCTCGGGGGCGCGAGCTAAAAGAACCACCACCAACTTGTTGCAAAAGAGTGGTGGAAGATCGCTGAAGCGGAGCTGAATGGCCCTGTCATTGTACTTCTTCTGAATCCTTCTTTTTTTTTTCACAGCTTCACGAGAGAAGACAATTTTCTTTAAAGGCGCGTAGTAGGCAGCGTCTTCATGAATGCCAACTTCATGAACTGAAAATTATTGTAGATCTCCTTTGATGCAATGCTCTTGTTTTTCTTTGTAGTACTTAGTGCACTAGTGTAGAGATGACAGAACCATGTTGTGTTCATGAATCCATGGTCAACCCAGTAGAGCGTTGAAAGAGGTCTCGGTGTCGATGATATGAAACTGGACAGTTTTTACTAGTTCTCCAACCTTCATAAATAGTGTAATAGATCCAAGGGCTTTTCCTACCTTTTGGTTAAATCATGTTAGCATCATTTTATCGGCCATAAGCTCTTGAACTTCAGTTTTCAAATAGGCTAGTGTTCGTAAATTCATGAAGTTGAGTGATGCTCCATGGTCTACTAAAATTCTGGATAACATAAATCTATCGATGTTAACGGAGATGTAGAGTAGACAATTATGGTCGGCGATGCCGAGCAGCAAATCTTCATCTGTGAAGGTGACCCCAGATTGTTCATTCAATGAACAAACTTCATCCAAGGATGTGCTGGCCAACTGATCCGACTTTTTTATTGTAATAGATTATGTAAAATTTAATTAAATATAATCAATTAATATTCTTATTCTACACAAGTATACATATCGTTATCAAGTAATAATGGACTTCCTATTTAAGCCCCAAATAACGATCTTACGGGGAAGGTTTAAATGGGAAATGACAAATTTGCTGGGAAATTCATAGAAAATCAATTGAAATCACTATCACTAATTTCAATTGTTAAGATGTAATCAAAATTAAATTTCTAAACTCTTAGCAGTTCAAATATGCAAACTTTAAAACAGTAAATACTAATTTATTAACTATGTTTATTTAACGGAGATTCTTATGTGCAAAAGCATCCTTCCCACCACAATGAGGTTATGGTAAAATGAGAAGAGATAAATTTTCATAATATGTATTGTGCCAAATAGAAGCAATTCTAATTCTCTACCCTGATACAGTGCATAGAAAATCATTGGCTAATCTGAGTTTTTAGTCCTTAAATTTGAGGCTAGATTAGGAGGATACTGACTCCCATTCCAAAACTCACACTTCCCTTCACCTGAAAGCAAGTTCTCACTTCAACTTTTAAACACTGTGAATGAATTAAAGATTTTAGTCTGTCACTCTAAAGGTTCTCCAATTTTACATCGAACAAAGAATATTTCCCTATTTATTTGTACTTAATTCCATAAACAATTTTCTCCTTCATGGAATCAAATGTGATCCTTAGTCTATTGTATAACTCATACTCTACTTCCCGGATCATATGTTTCATAACACATTTTAACAATTTAATTGCCAAATCAAAAAGTAAATTAAGTTCGGAGCTGAAAAATCGTCACAATTTATTTTACAATTTAATATTGACACATTCTTATTGTCCCTTCATTTCACCATATCTCAGAGTAGCGAGAAAGATAGAGGAAATTACTCAAGCTTCATGAGAAAGAAATAACAAAACACAAATTTTATATGTAAAATAAAGTTCATACAACACTGATAAACAAACAATACTTATATTAAAACCCATTCTCAAAGCAAATCATTTGTAGCCTTTCCTTAGAAATGCAAGAAGAAGATATCTCTCACTTTTCTCCTTCTCCAACACTCTTATAGAAAGTTTCACACTAAATCTCACCACAAAAACTCTAAACTATGAAAGCAAAACCACTAATTGATTCTAATATGAAAGTAGAATAGAATGATGTGGTGCAAAAAATTAAAGTAGAGGAGTGAAAAACGTAGAGGAGCGTTTTTTCTGATGAAATTCGACCCCAAATAGAGCCTAAAGCCGGTTCTCCAAGAGGAGCCTCCAAAAACTTTTCAAAAAATCATCCAAATAAATCAAACCTTCTAGAAACGGGGTCTGCACTGCCTTTAGCACCATCCGCACTGAGCAAAAAATCTCTGCATTAATTTGTTCTGCACCGTCGGTGCTGCCGGCGGTGAGCTTTTCTTAAAAAATGTCATTTTGACTCCAAATTTCATCATTTTTTCTTTCTATTTACTTTAAGCCCTATAAATCAACAGCCTACAAGAAAACATCAAAATATCTTCCATTAAAGTGCAATATCATTAAAAATAGGTATAAAATATGGGTTTAAAATGCATATATTTTTAGTATATCGAAATCCCCCAAACTTACATGTTACTTGTCCTCAAGTAACTCCTTTACTACATAAAAAATATGACTTATGATAAAGACCTTAACTTTTAGACTTTCATATTTTAGTTTTCCAAATAAAATAGTATAACCTAAGAAAAATTCAAAACAACTCTAGTTAATACTAAAGGTGTAAAGATATTCAATAATTAAGTCTAAGATTTCTGATTCTCTATTTGTTTCAAGAAAAATTGCAATTTGTTATATTAATGTCACTTAGTAAATTCATATGAAAAAGAACTACATAAAACTTTATTAATAATTAAGTTAACATTCAAATAAAAAGTTTAGAAGAGGTGTTCAAGTCTTTTTCCTTAAGTTGATTCAAGTGAAGTCAATTTTTAATTAGGCATCTCCTCAAGCTTCTCCCCATATATATTTTTTTTCTTTTTCTTTTTTTTTTTTTTTTTTTTTTCTTCTTTTTTTTTCTTATATATGTTAGGATTACTATATCTGGATAGCCTTTAATGATTTTGAACTTTACTATCCTCTTCTTTAAGTGAAAAACTTTTTACATTTCTTCATTTAACAAATTTATATTAACCTAAAGATTTATAAAGTTTAACTCTTTTATTTTTACATGAATCTTTTAATATTTTTAATGCTTCAAAAATATAAATTTCTTTTACTAAAAAAAGAAAAACATAGTCTTATTCTCTTTTACCAAATATCTTAGCCCCTAGAATTAACCTTTATTATTGAAAATTTTTACTTAAATTTACTATATATTTAGAAACATAAATATAGTTAACAAAAATTAACCTCTGATACCAAAGCTCATGTTAAATTTAAAATTTTGAAAATATAATTAAGGACAAATAAAATTAAGCTGTAAGATGAAGGGTAAAAATAAAAAATTAAATACATAAAAAAAAAAATTATACCTGTTAGAGATTCTGATTTTTGAACATAAATTTTGAAAATACTAAAGGTGCTAAAATGAAAACTAGAAAGCTAAAAATATTAAATTGCTCATAATGCATATAAAATTTGCTGAGAAAGAGCTAATCACAAAATAGAACAAAGTGTTGAAAATAACAACAGAACTAAACTAAATTCTAAAAATGAAAACAATCTTCCACATTACAGTTTCACATAACATAACAAATAAAGTCTAAACAACATCACGACACAAACAATATAATCACACAGTACAAACACAAACAAACAACCAAAAAGATCACTAGTCAATATCATCTTCGTCTTCATCTACATCAAATTTTTGTTGCTGATATAGAGTAAACACAGGGTGAACAGTGAAATAAATTGAATGTTCTCCCCTCAGGTATCTAACTAAAGCATCATCACAAGCGGCATCATACTTAAATTTTTGCTGAATCAAATCATCAGCGTGAGCATTTATGGCTTCCATATTATGCATCCTATAATCCATCCTCAAAATGTCTCCTTGTTGTATCATCATTTGATCTAAAAGTTCTCTATTGCTGCAGTCACTAGAAGTAGGTCCATGAGAGGTAGAAGAAAAATCCCTAGAAGTAGAAGGAATATCTCTAGCCTTACTACCAGATCTCCAGTCAACATGAGATTCATATGTCGTGATGTTTGGAAGCCCAATAAGTCTCTGAGTCTCAACCCTCTCCTCATTAGGTCTAAAATCAACTCCTGTCTGCTCAAAAAGTGTGTAAATAAGATCAAGGTGTGCCAATCCTCTAGAAGTCTCCCTCATAGAAATAGATCGAGTGTTCATAAAAATATTATAACCTACATTTATGTCCATAACTTGCTGAATATAGTAGTTCAGGATGGCTCTATCTTTGGTCACCTCACTATGATGGTTCATCGAAATCATTCTTCTAGAAATAAAATAATGCCAGGCTTTATATACTAAATTTAAACTAGTACGGGGAAAGTTAGTTTTAACTCCATTTTTTATTTTCCAAGCCCCTTTCTCACTAGTCTGAAAAGAAATAACTTCATCTAAAGCCTGATCTGTAACAGAAAAAGAATGATACTACCAACTATGCACATCTTCTACAGAATAAAACTCCTTTATTTTCTTTGGAGTAAATTTTACACTTTCTCCTTGAACAAATACATAATCATCAGAAGCTTCACGAAGGTTGGCATAAAATTCTATTACAATCCCAGCTATCGCATCGACAATAAAATAGCAGAAGCTTTCCTAGTACCGAGCAATAATCAAACGTCCAACTTCTTCTCCTGGATTTTTAAAAGTTTAGTCCTAATTACTTTCTTATTTTCTTACAATCTATGAAATCGAACGCTCGCTTTAAAATTAACAAATTTTTGTTCGTCATATTCTATTTTCCTTTTGCTCGATCTAGGTGACATAGGAAATCTAGAAAATTTTGAAAATTTTGAATAAATTTTAAAATTCCAAAAATCAAACTGTAAAATATTTTAAACTTCAAATCACTGTATAAGAGTTCATCACGAAAGGATCTTCTTAAAAATTTCTCAAAAAATTTTTCATATTTTTGGATCTTGCAATGTGAGATAAATCCTTGGTAAAAATAAAAAAAAATTATTGGTTTAAAGTGTAGCTCTTACCCACAGAAGATTAAATCCAAAGTTTTTTAGCCTCTAAATCGCCTTAAATCCAATCACAATCAAGTCCTAGCAGCCCAAACCGAAGGTTAAAGATGACGTAAGTGTAAAAATGGTGGCCACAGTAAAAATTGTAAATTTTTAGTGGTTAAAATCTTTCGTCGGGTCGAGGGTACCGTCGTTGCCGAGTCCAACACTGTCAGCACCGAATGCCAGAAAATTTAATATTTAAATTTTTTTTAATTTTCAATTTCCTATCGATTTACTCCAAAATTTTTAGTATTTTAAACACAAAATTTTATCTAACAATAATTCACAAAATATAACTTTTCACCAACACAAATTTTCACAAACAATAACAAACTAACTTTTATATATAAAAGGACACTTTTTAGAAACACATTTTTTTAATTACACAATCACACATATTAAACAAACTAATTATAACTCATCGTCAAAATCAAGCCACAACACTAAACGTTGTCATAAAACTATACACACAATAAAAGTTCAAAATTCTAAAGCAAAAAAAACAAACAAACGAATATAAATCCACACAATTACACTAAATATATATAATGTTCTAAAATAGATAGAGAATTTAAAGTCTTCAATTATTACGCTTCTTCTTCAGTGCTTTCTCCTCCTCTGATATCTCCCATAGATTGGTCATATATGTTGTAGAAGGATAGGAACAAGAATTGATCTGTCGAATTTTCTTCAATCCACCCATTTTCTTTAAACATCCAAACTAATCCTGCTTCAAAAGTGTCAGTGTGATCAAAATTTTCTTTCATTCTCCAATCTAAGTGATCAAAAAGGTATTTAAGATCTCCTACTACATTCATAATACTCTGAAGTTTCCTTTAAATTTTCTTCACTTTCTATTCCAAAGCAAACGAGCTTCCAACAGTTGGTGGTATTAATGGAGTTGAAGTATGTGAAGAATGATCTATGATGGCTTCTAATACGTCATTTATATTTACACAAAAATTCTCATCTATAGGATTCATGGGCTCCTAAGGTAACAAAGTCTTTTCCCAACTTTCATATGGAACTTGGGCTTGACTACAAATTGACTGACCTTTTTCTTTTTGTAAATCGACAATTACAAGAATTTGATGACGCTACTAGAAGATTTAAATTCCAGCAACGGTGTCAAAATTTTGACTGCGACTTTATATATATATATGTGTTTCATTTAATAAAGATGTATAGATATAATATTCAATAATGTCAAAGTTAAATTTGTCAACGCAAGTATACGTATCGCTCAAGTAACATAGGGCTCTAATATAGTTCTAGTTATCGATCATACAGAGAGAAATAGAATACTACGGATTAAGGCTTAATAAAAAGTAGTACTTCAACTACAATGATGGCGTTCAATTTGCTTATCTGTCACTAAT
>NEWO01000279.1:470193-480375 GCA_003013225.1 Phalaenopsis aphrodite | reverse complement strand
AAGGGCTCTTTAAATTTTCATGTGGGGTCGGACACCCTAATAGGTGTGTCGGTGGACTAGTTTCACCTGGGCATTTTCTGGCACTAAATGGGTCCCGCTTTGGGTCCTAAAATACTTCACATTCCCCTTTAAAATTTGACTTATTGTTCCGCAAATTAAACCAAATCGTGTTTTGCATCGCGCACTTTGAAATTTTCTTATATTAATTAAATTTTACACCTTTTCTTAAATAAAGATGTTAAAATACCCATGAAATAAGACCCACCCGGTCTACAAATGAACCTCTACTTTCAGTGCTTGCACTAAAAATTACGAGGTTTTGTCCATATAGCTAGCCCTGAAACTTTCTTTCTTAAAGCTCGCTGCAATGGCTTACCCAACGCTGACCTTTTCCTGCAACCTGCCAACGGACCGTAGCGCCTGTAACATCGCTCCCACCATCATGTTTGGAGCTGGATTTGAAGATCTCGAGGTCATCCTCAAGAAAGCCTCATTTGTAGTAATGAAGATCGCCACTCCAGAAATGCAGGAGCCTTCTGCAGACTTCAACCTGAATTGACTTCAAGACTTCCTACTTGCAAGAAGTCTGAAACTACTACCTTCGCGACACCCGTCAAACCTACTAGCCCAGTTGCTGCTAAAGGGAAAGAAGTGATGATTATTGAGGATCCGACTGAGGGATTAATTGTCCCACCACATGTGTTTGAGATTGGATCAAGTTCAAGGACTGTACCGCTAAACCAAACTTAAAGAAAGAACCACAAAAGAAGAGTTTGGAGGGACATTAAAGCACAGGCTCCCAAAGAGACACCCGTTGAGGAGGAACCTCATCAAGTTGAAGAAGTGTTACCAAAAATTTATCCACTCCTGCGAGGAAATAGATTCCATCCTCTGATGGATACCAAGGGATATGAGAGTATTTGAAGAATCTCTGCAATGAAGTAGATTCCATCCTCTGACGGATACCAAGGGATATGAGAGTATCTGAAGCTTCGCTACCGCATTACCGTCACTTCACGGACAGGGTGAGGAGAGAAAGAAGTTCACTCCTATCACTAGAGTTAGTGTAGTTTTCAGAAGGCTTGCTACCAAATAAGGATGTTTGGTTAGCGAGTTACTTAAACGAATGGTAGATGCAATTTCTCCTCGCATGAAGAAGAAATTTTTTAAGGGCGTCAAATCTGCCAGACAATCCCGCAAAACAGCTGGAGTGCCACCAACTCGTACCCCTTTTTGGTTCTGTTTAGGTAACAGAGTTGATATTGTAGTGATTACTACAGATTATACTGCCACTAGGACTGCTGGTCGTCGACCTGCTAAATCGAGACTAGGTCCGAAGATCTTACCCATCACCCATTATGGAGATATTTATACAATCCCAAATGCAAAGATGAGATGCTTACCTAGCACTGTAGTTGGTCTACACCATGGGGAGCATACTTTCCCTCAACATACCGATGTTTCTACTAACGCTCTTCGTCCTAAGACATCATCGTCAAAAAGGAAAAAGGTATGGGTACCCAAGGTCGCTGCACTGATATAGTCCAGTGAGCCTGTAAGATTGAAAATGAAACTAGGATCTGAGATATCTGAAATCGAATCGACAATAACCACTGAGATGAAGGAACAAATAGAGGATGTCCATCAGGGTCCTCCAAATCTTAAAGCAATCAAGGAATCAATAATTGAAGAGAAATTTGAAAAACTCAAGATCAAGATTTTTGAGTTAGCTCGAGAGCACGGAGTTTTTGTCTATAGCGATAATGAAAATTTTGATTACAATGATTACTTGGAGGAAGATTTCATGGATGTCCATGTGATTGAAACCAGAGCCACCACATCTGTGCACAATGCCTAACCTCACACAAAAGAGAACGCCGTAGATGAGTTGCGTAGGGCTTTCCTCCTAAGGGATGAGCAAGTTAGTCTACTAGAGAAAATAATAGAATAGATGACGACAGCTATGACTGCCATGGCCACCATTCATGGGCTATCACAAGAACCTCAATTAGCTTCTCCAGAGATTAATCAACTAAAAATCATACAAACAAAGATGAGCAGTCAAAGAAAGATTCTCCATCAAGTGCCAAGCCAGAAAAGGAGTTCAAGCAAATGGTTGAACAAGTGCTGGACGCTTTAGCCCAATCTAAGGTCGGTGCATCAATTTTGAAGGGTAGACCTTACCCGGAGGAGTTCGATGTTTTGCCTTTCCCCAAGGGTTTTGTGGCCCCAAACTTCAAGATATTCGACGGGACTGGAAATCTCAGACAACATATAGCACATTTTTGAGCCAGATGTGGTAACACTAGAAATAATGAAGCTCTACTCTGCCAACAGTTCGTTAGTAGCTTGTCAGTAATTGCCTTCGATTGGTACACTGACTTGCCCAACAGGTCATTTAAAACATTTTCTGAATTAGAACAGTTATTTCAGGGCACAACACCATGTATCTATTGGAAAGCTCATGATGGAAAAGCAAAAGTCTAGCAAAGCTTTGGTACACTATATTTTGAGGTTGAGAAACCTTAGCATGAATTATGAACCTCAGCTACAGGTACATCATGCAATCAAAATTCTACTCAAGAGCATTCATGGGCTAGTGGCTTTCATGCTTAAGGGACTCACCATCAAATCCTTTGAGAAGCTACTCAGTAAAGCCATCATTCTTCAAGAAGGGATAAAGCCCATGGAGCCACATGAAAAGGCTAAGGTGACCAAAGTGTTTGAGAAGAAATAAGGAGTAGTAGCGATCGTCGACAAAGGAAAGTAGTCTATAAAGATATATGCATAAGAGCATCGCCAGTCTTCATCACAATACTCTCAAAAACAAAATATTCAATCCAACCATCGGCCGCCTCAAGAGGGATCACCTCGAACAGGGGCTAAGAGATCATCCCTGTCGGAGTGACAGAAAATTGTGTATTTTTTCAAGAATGAATCTATACCTAAAATATTCAAGGGTATAATGAAGAAGCCAGAATTCAAACTACCAGATCCAAAGAAGCCCGAAGTGGTGGATAAGAAGAATGAACAAAATTATTGCCCATACCACCAGTTGCTCGAACTCACTATAAGAAAATGATTTGTATTTAAAGACTAGCTCGAGAGGAACCTTAAAGAGGAGAACATAACAATCTCAAAGGAGTATTTGAGAGAACCTGAAAAAGGTTCCATAAACAGGATATCGGCTGAGCCAATCTCCCTAATTGATCTGTATACTGGAACAAATGGAAGGAGTACAAATTGGGATGAACTCAAGAGGGTCCTTGATCACATACAAGATTCATTGAAATAAGATTCAACGAATACCGAAGAAGGATGGAATGCGATATGGAGCAGATCATCCAAGAAGATACCAAACAAGATCCAGTCTGCATCAAACAAGCCTCCATTCAGAGTTCGCAACATACCAAGCCCGAGATGAAGGTTTTGTCAAGAGATCCGTCATTTTCAAGGAAAAAGAAGAAGAAGAAAAGCGTCACTACAAATATTGATAGCACGGGGGGTAGGATAGGGGCTGCCTCTACTAGATTGTTTGTGTCGGATTCTGGGAAGAAAATCCTCGAAGCCTTGACTTTATATGATTATATTTTGGTCTCTCTGGGATCTTATGAATATAATGATTGTGATTTTGGCTACATTTGGACTTTTTTTGGTGATAACATAACTGATTGTGACCAAGCTAGCTCAATCTCGATCGCTAAAATGATCCTGAAATCGTACTCGATTCTGATGAGCTCATTGTCATGTCCAAAGAAGACATCAATGATACTATTTATGACAGCTCCGATAACGAGGAGCCAATTCTCAAGCATCATGGTGCACCATTTGCCATCAACTTAGATCTTTTCAACGAAGAGGAAAGGGCACTAGAAGATTCAACAATGATATCTCAAGAAGACATCATAGAAGTTAACTTAAGGAGCAGAAAAGTGTTACCACCAAGAACAACTCTAGCAGATAAATGAAAGCAGATAATGACTTGAGAAGAGATACCCCCAGCTTCACCAGTGGAAGAACCATATGATCAAGATAAAATTGGAGGATCATACAAAGTAGACTACAATGTGCTATTTCATCTTAGGAAGCTTTCGGTCCGACTAAGCATCTACGACACTCTGATCTTGTCAAAGGAGATGAGAGAGTCTCTGGTTACATCTTTGCTTGACCTAGAAATTTGCTTAGCTCAGTTTGCCAGCACATCTTCAAATGAAGTTTTCTTATTGAAAGAACAGTCAGGGGTAACCGTCAAAGATGAAGACTTATTGTTCGGTATCGCCAACCACAACCACCCACTCTAAATCTCAGTCAACATCGACAGATTTGTGTTGTCCAGAGTATTAGTGGATCCTGGAGCATCTCTTAACTTGATGGGCCTACGGACATTGATCTATTTGGTCATTGAAGCTCAAGAGCTTACGACCGATAAGATGATGTTAAGAGGATTCAACAAAAAGGGAGATAGAACACTCGGATCAATTACATTACTTATGAAGGTTGGAGAACACATGAAAACCGCTAAATTTAATATCATCGATGTCGAGACCTCTTTTAATGCTCTATTGGGTCTATAATGGATTTATTAGCATAATATGGTTCCATCATCTCTACACTAGTGCATCAAAGACCGCAAAGATGGTCAAGAAATTTGCATCAAGGGAGACCTACAACCATTTTCAGTGCATGAAGTTGGTATCCATGAAGATGCTGCCTACTACACGCCTCAAAAGAAGACTGTCTTCTCTCATGAAGTTATCACAAACAAAGATGAAGATTTAGAAGAATCACAAAAAGGAGGCCATTCAAATCCGCTTCAGCAATCTTTCACCACTCTACAACGAGATGGTGAAAGGCCTTTTAGTTCGCGCACCTGAGGTTGGTCAGGGACATGGACAAGGAAGGATCAATTTAATTATTAAACGGACTAGGCCATCTATCAACATTGGTGATGAAGACAATTCTGAAGATGAAATAATGATGACAAGACAAAAGAGACCTCAGTATGAGATATTCCTAGAAGTTATAGAAAAGAATGAATATGAAATGATATATGATCGGATAAACCACTACGTGAATGCTATGACCCTTACCCCGATTCACCCTCAAAAGATCGTCAGTTTAGAGGTAAGGAAGTCCTTAGTGTTGGTTCAAAGTCGATCAAATTTTGCTGTGCTTCTACCTCTCTGAGTTAATGAATTTGGATGTTGATTCTAATGAATTAACGGAACTGCCTTTTGGTTACTTCTCGCCATGTGTTCAAAAGTTAATTGAACAGGGACACTTACCAAAAAAAATGCCAAAAGATAAATTTCAAATTTTTGAAAAATTATGGAATTGTAAAATTTCATCTCAAAATTAAAAAGAGGGTCTCGAATTTGGTACAGTTGGATCAACTGATGATTCTAAATTTTGCATGGTTGTTACTTGTGAGTCAGAAGAGGATTGCCTCGATATAGAGGATGAATCTACCGATCAACCAATAGAATATGCTCTACCAGAATTTGAGGGGGAAATTAAATCTGCCATGGATGAATTGAAAGAGATTAACTTCGGAACTGAGAAATGACCACGACCTACATTTATTAGTTCTCTACTCAATAACAAAGAATCTGCAAAATTGATCAAACTTTTAACAAAATTCAAAGATTGCTTCACATGGATCTACGATGAAATGCCCGGACAGTCTGCAGAAGTTGTAGTCCAAAAATTTGGGGTGGAAAAGAATATAACCTCAGTAAAACAAGCTCCCAGGAGAAAGCGCCTCGAGATAGAACAACAAGTCATCGCTGAGGTAAAGAAATCATTAGACGCCAACTTTGTGAAAAAAGAGCAATACCCCAAGTGGTTAGCTAACATTGTACCTGTTAAGAAGAAAAATGGATAGATTCGTGTTTTTATTGACTTCAGAGATTTGAACAAGGCATGTCCAAATAACAAGTTTTCACTACTTATACCAAACATGATGGTGGATATCACTTCAACATATGAAATTTTCTCCTTCATGGATGGATCGTCGGGGTACAACCAAATCAAGATGGCTCCCAAGGATGCAACACTTACAGCCTTCAGAACACCGATTGGAATTTTCTCCTACACAGTGATGTCGTTCGGCCTAAAGAATGCCGGAGCAACATATCAGCGCGCAATGACAAAGATCTTTGACGACCTCATTCACAACCAAGTAGAATTCTACGTGGATGATTTGGTCATCAAAAGTAAATAAAAAATAGACCATTTGTACGATTTGAGGATCGTGTTTGAACGGTTACGACGATATGACCTTAAAATGAATCCCTTAAAGTGCGTAATTGGCGTTACTTCCAAGGAATTTATAGGATTCGTTGTTCGTCATCGGGGAATCGAGATCGACCCGGATAAGATTAAAGCTATCTTGGAAATGCCTCCACCTAAAATCTTGAAACAACTATGTTCCTTCCAAGGGAAGTTGGTATATCTGAGACGCTTTATTTCTAATCTCTCAGGTAGGTGTTTTCCTTTCTCAGCATTAATTAAAAAGGACGCCAAATTTATTTGTGAAGAGAAATTCCAGCGGGCCTTTGAGGACTTTAAACAATATTAAACGACACCACTTGTCTTGGTAGTCCCTATCCCAGGGAAACCGTTGATACTTTATACATTGGCTTTAGATGACTCTGTTCGAGCCCTCTTAGCCCAAGTCAATGATGAGGGTAAAGAAAATGTGCTCTACTACTTGAGTCGTCGCCTAATACCGACGAAGATAAGGTATCCACATATTGAGAAGCATTGTCTGACATTGTTTTTTGCTGCTCCAAAGCTTAGACATTACATGCTTTCTCCATAATCTCGAAATTTAATCCATTGCAATATTTGATGACCCGACCAACACTCTCCGGGTGTCTAGCAAGATGGACAATGATCTTATTGCAATTTGATATAACTTTTGTTCCCCTCCGTGCTATCAAGGGACAAATACTTGCAAACTTTCTCGCTGAACAACCACTATCAGCTGGGTCCTTTTTCAATGATGAGTTACCGACGAGCAAATATTATAAATAGAATTATCCAGTGCACAATGCTGGGAGATGTACTTTGATGGCGCTTTCAGAACCAGAAAAGACAAAGGATCAAGCACAGTTATACCACGCAAAGCAGGGATTGGTTTGATCTATATCATGCCAGATACGGGTATGATGAGGTTCTCATACCACCTTACAGAGCCGTGCACTAACAATGAAGCAGAATGTGAAGCTTTAATCTTCGGGTTGGAAAAGGAAATCTCATTGGATAAAACAAACATTGTCATTTATGGCGACTCCCAACTCGTCATCCAGCAAGTCGCCGGACAATACTGAATTTTGAAACCAAGATTAGTAAAATACCATCAGTACACGATGAAGCTCCTGGAGCAGATTCCTGATGTAACTTTCTACCGAATTCCTATGGTAGATAATGCCTATGCTGATGCTTTAGCAAAACTCTCTAAGGAAATGGCGTGTCCCCCCGGAGGATTTTGTTGAAGTCACGGTGTAAGGAAGATGGGTCATGTCTCAGATTGACTTTGAAACTCTACATGAGCTTGAAAAAGAAGAAACAATAAATACAGTGGCAAACATCAACGAAGATTGGAGCAAGCCATTAATAGAATATTTTCATACTGGAAAGCTTCCAGAAGACATGTCTAAGGCGCACCACATCACAAGAAGGGCTATGTCTTATGCCCTGATGGGAAATGTTCTTTAAAGAAGATCGTTTGACCAGATGTGGCTATGATGTTTGAGCAGAGCCAAAGCATAAAATATTGTTAAAGAGGTTCATGTCAGATTGTGTGGCGCTCACCAGTCAGGGCCAAAAATGAAAATGATGATCAAAAGACTCGGATATTATTGGTCAGCAATGATGTTTGATTGCATGGATATAGTAAAAAAATGTCATCAATGCCAAGTGCATGGGGTGGTCTTACACCAGCCTCCGAATGTGCTACACCCAACTGTTGCCTCGTGGCCATTGGAGTGTTAGGGCATAAACATAATAGGTCTGATAGCCCTCCATCTTCCAGAGTACACAAGTTTATACTTGCCACTACAGATTACTTCTCTAAATGGGTGGAGCGAGTACCGTTACGTGATGTTACAGCACAACACATCCTTAAATTTTTGAAAAGCCAAATCGTCTACCATTTCGAGGTACCACGAAGAATAATTTCGGACAATGGGATAGCTTTTAGAAGTACAAGGATCAACAATTTCGTCAAAAGACATGAGATAGATTGGAGATACTCTATGATTTATTATCCCAGAGCAAATGGTCTGGCTGAGGCTTTCAACAAAACATTGGTACCAATTTTGATGAAAACACTGGATGAAAACAAAAGGGATTGATACAACAAACTACTAGAAACCTTGACGACTTTCAAGCCTCCCCTCAGTGTACACCTTATATGCTCGTGTACGGAGCTGAGGTCGTGCTACCACTAGAAATCTAGCACCATCTATCAGAGTCACCATTGCCAACCAACTCACAGCGAAAGAAAGTGCAAAACTAAGACTTGAAGAATAAGAGAGTCTCGAGGGAAAATGACTAGAAGCACAACAACATTTGGATTTTTACCAGGCAAAGATGGTACAAGCCGATGACAAATTGGTTCACCCAAGGACATTTAAAGTTGGTGACCTTGTACTTATGCTCAAAAGGCATATTCTTGCATGAGGCAAAATAGGTAGAAAATTCAAGCCAACTTGAGAGGGTCCATTTGTCGTTGAAAGGTCTATACAGGAGGAGCCTACCAGTTAGTTGACTTCAAGGGCGAAAGAACCATGTTACCAATAAACGGATGATATCTGAAAATTTATTACGTAACCTGACGCCACTTGCCTCTACTTGCTTTGAAACTTTGGAAACTTTGATTGTTTTAGGGTTATCTATGTGGCCAAATATCGATGACTGGGTCCAAATTTTGTAATTAACCTCAATATAATAAAAATTTTGAAAATGAAATTTTATACTACAAATTTTCTTCTTTCCACTTTTAACAATAATGTTCTACTAAATTAAACAAAACTCATACATAAAATAAACAATTCATTTCACCAAAACAAACAGAAATTTACTTTAATAAATACTTTGTTTTGTTCTTGTTTTTGACAAGTTTTGACCTACTGACGTTTTTCCTGTCATCTGCAAAAAAATGTCGGGACAGAGGCTGATCTTTGCATTCCAGGATGGTTGGAGCCTCACACTAAATGAGGAGATGACACCGCAGGGTGGTACCATTGATTTTAACATGGATTTTAACCAGGTTGACATGGACTACGACGATCCTCTCATGGATGCAATCAGCTGCAAAGAGAAAGAGGGACTGTCATCACTACTGAGAGTGACCACTAAAGATAATGTATCACGTAAAGGCAAAAACTTGATAGCCGAGCAAGATCCGATGGAAAGGTCCAGTCGTCTGCCCTCCATGCTAGCTACAACAGCTGGAGGCTTAAACGCTACTAATAACGAACGACTACCAGTCGGTTCAGTGCTCGTTTTTAAAGGCAACGGTGCAGACGTTGCCAGACATTGCATTCTAGGAGTACGACACTGTAGGGTGTCTGTAACTTTTTGCAGAATGGATGACAACAAAATGTCGTATGGATTTCAGCCAGACCCAAAACTGGAAGAACTACTGTCGTACGAGCAATGAGAGGGCTTTACCTCTAAGTACATGCAAAGGGAACTCTTATTCTGCACAAAACCCCACAAAGTTCTACAAATCTTCTTCAACAAAATCAACCTTTCCACATAACACACTTCTGCAAATTCAACACCACAAACTCTTTGTAAATTTCAATTCTCCTTTTGAATCAGTACCTATATTCTGATTTTCACCTTTCGAGATCGATACTTAAATTTCAACTCTTTTTTTGAGATTGATACCTAAATTTTAATTCTCATTTTTGGATCAGTACCTATATTCTGATTTTCACCTTTCGAGATCGATACTTAAATTTCAACTCTTTTTTTGAGATTGATACCTAAATTTCAATTCTCATTTTTGGATCAGTACCTAAATTCTGATTCCTATCTTTCGAGGTCGATACCTAAATTTTGACTCTCTTCTTGGAATTGATACCTAAATTTCAATTCACTTTTTTGAATCAGTACCTAAATTCTGATTCTCACCTTTTGAGGTCGATACCTAAATTTCGACTCTCT
>NEWO01000279.1:452544-468798 GCA_003013225.1 Phalaenopsis aphrodite | reverse complement strand
AAATTTGGCCAAAATCTCCAAATCTGGCCAAAATACCCAAACTTGTTCAAAAATCATTTCAAACATCTTAAAAACACGGAAATTGCCCAAAATCCCCAAATTGGCCAAATTACCAAAATACCTCTCGTGGGCCCAAAATTCCAAAAACTCCAAAAAATGCGTAAAATTCCCAAAACCTCCCAAATATTCCCAATTTCATTTTTCTTAACTATCACATGACCCAATTTGGTCAATTTGATCATCTCTGATCAAAGCACCCAAATTGCCCTTTGAAGGCCCAAATTTCCCCAAATTCAACTCAATTGTCCTTCAATTTGATCTCGATTTACCCTAATTTTAATCCTAAACTCAGATTCACTTTTGATATGGCTAAACTAGACCAAATCAAAGTTTAATTGGCCAATGATTTGAGCCCAATTTTTGGTATAGGTCTAACCCCAAATTTTGGTCACATGACCTAATCTCACCAAATTAAACCCATAGCCTAGTCAATTGGCCCCGATTAATGTTGCAAAAACTTTGTAATATTCCTATACATCAAAATCAATCATGAATTGGCTTTGGTAAAGCCTCAAATTCATTTGATTTTGGCCTAAATCCAAAATTCCCAAATTGGCTAAGTCCCCAAATTTAACTTAATTGGTTGTCTTAACCCTAAATTGGCATCCAATTCATGTTTAGAACTCTTCATGGGGTCCCTATTGACCATTTACAACAATCAATTTGGAGTTAGCCCAAGGCTAGCTCAACATAGACCCAAGCCTAGCCCAACATGACCAAATTGATTAAAAATCAAGATTCCCTCAAATTGACCTTTCAATTGAGGCCAAAACCACTTCCATCCTTCACCAAAGTTGTTCATTATGATCATCCACACCAAATGCAACATTTATATTGGTCACTTGACTTAGCTAACCTAGTACAAACCTAATCTTTGATCACTTGAACCCACATTGAACCGATGCACAAAATGTGATCCAACCACCATAAACCAACCAATTTAACTCCACCTCAACCATTAGTTGACTCATAAGACTGAGCCAAAACCTATCTAACCACCTAAAGTAAGACATGGACCAAAGGTCCTCCAAATTAAGGGATCTTATTCCCAAAAATATACATTCTTAAGACATCCTTCCTAAATCAAAACACATTTGCATTAAATTGTTGTTATGGATTCCTCTGGATACCATGAGCACCTAGCCACCTCCCCCTGGCCGGCTGGCCAGCCTAGTGGCCGAAAAATGGCCAAAACATGCGCCACCCCCATGGAGCATCACCCAAATCAAACCTATGGGCCAGCTCAGCCAAATTGAATTGTAGAGCTCCTCTGCCCTCCATCTAGAGAAGGGAAGCTTTGATGTGAGGTGCTTGGTACATTCGTGGAGGTCCAAGGAGTCTAGGGATTAAGTCTCTTATTGTGGTGAAAGGTTTGGGTATGAATTCAACCAAGCTCAATTTCAGGTGTTGGTCTAGAGCTATGCTAGGGGCTCTGTATGAGGGGGAATGGATGAGGTTTCTCCTTCTTTTAGTATGGTGAAGATATGGGTGAGTTTAATTTGATTTTGGTGGAGTGTAGAGGTGTGGAGAGCTCTTTCATGTNAAATTAAGGGATCTTATTCCCAAAAATATACATTCTTAAGACATCCTTCCTAAATCAAAACACATTTGCATTAAATTGTTGTTATGGATTCCTCTTGATACCATGAGCACCTAGCCACCTCCCCCTGGCCGGCTGGCTAGCCTAGTGGCCGAAAAATGGCCAAAACATGAGCCACCCCCATGGAGCATCACCCAAATCAAACCTATGGGCCAGCTCAGCCAAATTGAATTGTAGAGCTCCTCTGCCCTCCATCTAAGCACCACATTACACCGTCTAATTTGCCATGACAGCCACCCCTTAGCCATTTTTATAAAAGGCCGCCTCCAAGGCCGTTAAACTAAGTGTTGAAAATTTCTTAGAGAGACCTCCCCAAATTGATGGTAGAGCTTCCCTAAGATCCCCTCAGTGCATCCTAACTACTTTCCCTCACCAATTTTCACTGTTGAAGTTCAGTTTTTAGCTCGAAACCTTGTCAAAAACTAGGACAGAGCTCATTACTTCTCTACACTCCACCAAACTCAAATTAACTCTACCCACACCTTCACAACAGTTAAAGAAGCCAAAGCCCCATAAAATCCCCCTTTGACAAAGCCTCTACCATAGCTCTAAACCAACACCCTAATTCGGTCGTGATTGAATTCCTACTTAGGCCTTACACCACAGCAAGAGGCTTAATTGCTAGCCTCTTCGGACCCTAACAAACTTGCCAAGACCTCAGCTTATTTTGATTCTACATTTAATTAGGCTTAATTTTATTGCATGATTACCTCATGGATGTGTTCATCTCACTTAAACGAGTCCATAGGATCAAACCCGAGGTGATTTGGTTGAGTCTAGGCTGAGAACTTAGGGTTTTAGAGTAAACGGTCACGGGATCATTCTATTCGGGACGATGACAGGGAGATGTTTGATCAAGCATGTATTGAATGAATAGAGGAGATCAAACTGGACAACGCTTCGAAACATAAATTGTTGTCCGAGTCAGCTGTTATGTCAATGACAGCATCCAACCAGAGCGGGCCACGTATGCTTTCAGAGCTGCCTAGGATCTAGTCAGCACGCGTTATTTAAATAGATAAATAGGGATTTTTCCTATTTATTTAAATACCCATAACTTCAAAAATTCATAACTTTGTAAAGAAAAATCACAAAAATAAAATAAAAATACCCTCTTGCTCAGTGAAGAGAGGAAAACAATGTGGAAATAATTTTAAGTCCATGTGATGCATATTTTTTTTAATTAATTAAATACTAATTTGATTGTTTTGATTCTACATGCATTTAGACTTATCACTATAGCTTGAATTTTTAGCATGTTGTAGCCTCTATCACGGGGAACATCCTCTGATTTTTCCAAAGTCAGAGGAGGTTTATGGACAGAGATCCATATTTTTCAATTTTTGGAACATTATTTCATTAAAATAATAGTAGAAATTATCATGTTGATTAGAAAATTTTAAGAAAATTTTTGGAGGTCCGTCATGACCAGAGAAGTCTATGGAAATAATTTCATGGGTCAAGTCATTTAAAATGTACTTAATTTTCATGAACACTAAATCATTAAGATAATTAATTTTGAAAGATAAGAACATTGAAATGACTTGATTTTTTATCTCCACTGTTACTTATGATCCAGAGAACTCACCATAAAAATTTAAAATATTTTGAGTATATTTGATAACTTAAATTGATTTTTAAAGATAAACATCATTTTTGGCATTTAAATGATTTTTAAAAATCAAAATATAACTAAAAAAATTATAAAAACTTATTTTTTGAGTTCTCTGTGATTAGGGGCATTTTCTAAAAATAAAATAATATTTAAAATAAAAACTTAATTTTTAGCTTTTTTAATATTTAAATAATTAAAAATCCCTGAAAATCATAAAAATAATAAAACTCATGGAAATGTTCTAAATTGCTTCATGACCGACGACTTTTTATAAACCAACAAATACAAGAATTTGACAGCGCTACTAAAGATTTAAATCCCCGACAACGGCGTCAAAAACTTGACTGACTTTTATATGCTTAAAATATAAGATAAATATGGACGTAATAAATATTCAATAATTGTAAAGTCACACTAATCAACACAAGCATAGGTATCGCTCAAGTAATATGGGGATCTAATGGAGTCATAGATATCGACCCCACAAGGAGTGGTTTAGAACTGCAAACTAAGATTTTAGAAAAGCATTACTTTAATCACAACAACAAAGTTCAATTTGCTTATCTACCACTAATAGGCAATTGAAATAAACAGTTAATTTTAATAACTATTAAATATCTAATGATACTGAGGAGGGTTTAATTGTTTTATTCAATATATAAGAAAGCATCCTTCTCCTTGTCAAGAAATTATAGTGACTCGATAAAGTGAATTAGTTCAATTTATATTGTGCCAATATGAGCATACTTGTTCTTTACCCTTTGGTCCAAGAATAAAGAACATTGACTAATCCTACACTTTGTTTACTGAATCTGCGGCTAGGCTGGGAGGATACGAACTCTCACTTCGGAGCTCCCACGTTCCCCTCATCTGAGGGCTAACATCTACACTTCAGCACCCAAATGATAGGACTAAATTGAGGATTTTAGTCTGTCACTCTAAAATCTCCAATTCTACGCCCAATGATATTATTTCCCTATATATTTGCACCTAACTTCCAAGAGCTTTGACCTTCCTAAATCTTGGACATAATCTTTACTTTAGTTGTAAAACTTAACATATTTTAACAAATCAATTGGTCAGATTGAAACTAAATGTAGATCGAAGTGAAAAGATCATCACAATTTCTTACACGTTTTTATGGCTTCGCCAATTCAAATCACCATTTCACAAATCTCGAGATAAGGAGAAAGACAGAGAAAACTACTCAGATATCATGGGGAAAACACAACAAAACTAGGAATTCATATATAAAATCAAAGTCATACAAACTACAACAAGTAAATAAGTTATCTCTTATTTCTCCCCAAGAACACTCCTTGAAGTTCCTCTAACTCTCTTCCTTTCTTTACAACGCACAAAATTCCTCTTCGATGTTGCAGGGAGGAAGAAATGTCTCGCTTTCCCTCCACTCTTACAATCTCTCGAAAACTTCCTCACAATATTGAAACCTTTCTAATCTCTAGGAACTCTCTCTAGCACTTCCTTTATCCCCTAGATTCTTTCCCCCCTTCGCCAGGCTCTCCAATTTTTGGCCAAAATAGTCTTTTATAGTTTTGGATGAGCTTTCCAAAGAGTTGCCTAAGCATCCCTTCAAAATTTGGCCTTATCCAAAGCTTGAGTAGGCATAACCGCCGAGCTCACCATCGACGACTTTGAAGGCACCGTCGGCGGATTTCTGAAGAATTTTGTCCTCTAGCCTCAGGAAAAACTCGTCGTCGACAGGGTCAAGGGAGCCGTCGACGGCCTAGTTTAAATTTCCACATTTTGGTCATTTTCACTCCAAATTCACTCCTTTTTGCATCTTTTTGCTCCATTAACCCTAATTCTTAATTCTTGAATAAAACATCAAAAATACATTTCTTTAAAGTGTAATATCATAAAAAATTGTATAAAATAAATATGAAAATCTTAACATATTTTCCTTGGGTCAAAATCCCCCAAACTTAACTATTACTTGTCCTCAAGTAATTTTAGTACTACATAAAAGTTATGATCTACTGCAGTAAAATTTTAATTTAGAAATACTATAAGTTTGAATTAAATAAATATCATCGTGATATTTTTAGAAAAAATTCAAGTAATTGAATTAATTTTGTAGCCACAAGATTATCTAGCCATCAAGTTAAGGAGTTCTAGTCTTCTATTTATTTCAAGAATGATCATATGTTGCAATATTAAGTCACTTAGAATATCCAAAAGATAGGAACTTCATGAGAACTCTACTAGTAAAAGACATTTTCCATAAATATAAGTTCAGGAATGTATTAGGTTGTCCCTTTAGGTAGGTCCAGCGAAGCCAATTTTTTGTTAGGCATATCCTCAAGCTTCTCCTCACTTCCATAATTTTTTCTTTCTTTTCTCTTTTTCATTTGGACTGCTTTCAATCCTAAATATTTTTCTTTTCTTTCAGGGATTGTTTTCAATCTTTTCTTTTTCCTTTTTTAAGTGAGGATTACTATATCTGGATAGCCTTTAATGATTTTGAACTTCACTTTTCTTTCCCTAAATTTGAAACTCAAAGCATTTCTTTACCTTATAAATATTTCATAGTTTTTACATCATAGAGCCCTAATCCTTTCTTCTCAAATGAATTTCCAGATTCTTAATACTTCAAAATATAGTTTCCTTTACTTTAAATAGTTAACTATAATTTTATTCTATCATACTAAATATCTTAAGTTACAAAATTAATTTTCATTACAAAAATATTTCTTTAAATATACCATAATATTTAAATAGTTACAAAAATATAGTTACCTGAATTAAATTCACTACATAAAATCATATAAATAATTTTTGAAAATATTGAATTAGAGGACATTTAAAAATTAATCTTTTTTTCCCTCCCCAAGTCTTAACTTTTTCCAATATAAAATATACAGGTGGAAAGAAAAACTATAAATGCAAATTATACCTCAGTATTGTAGGCATTTTCATCATTCTGAAATTTTCGCAGGCCTTCTTGAATTTTTACTTCACTTGGTCTATAATATTAGAAGCTTTCTACACATATAAATCAATAGAGAAATTTCTGGGTAATGAAATTTTGAAATAAGTAAAAAACTAAAACATTAAAGAAGCACAACATTTTCTAACACAACCATAATACTAAACAATTAAAATTAAAATGCGCAATAACAATCATATTACAATCCAAAATTTTACTCAATATCTATTTAACTAAACATACACATTTAACCATAACATTAACTTTATAAAAAAATTAAAAATCATTTAGTACAAAATAATAATTAAAATGAAAGTCCAAATACACAGACATCAATTTCTATTACAAAAGATCACAGAAATAAAAATACAAACATAAGTACATCAATTTCATTCAATATCAAAATCCTAAGCTATATCTTCTTCACCTTGATCAGCAAGTGGATTGGGATGATACTGAGTACACCGGGGGCACTCAGAAAATGTAACATCAGACTCACCCCTGTAGTGTCGGGCCTGAGCTTCATAATAAGCTGCCTCAAATTTTGAATACCTCTACAAATACTCACTATCATAGTCGTGTCGACGTTCTAAACCTCCAATTCTTTCATTTATCAATTCTATGTTCTTCCACTGCAAGGTCAACTCATACATCAAATCAGAGAGGGTAGAGGAACTAGAAGGTGGAAGGTCATAACTTGTAGATGGGACATCTCTACTAGTAGAAGGCTCTTAACTTCTACTTTCAGTTCTTCATTTCTCATGGGATTCAAAAGTATTTAAATTAGCCTTACTAATGGGTTTCATAGAGTAAACCCATTCGTCATCTCCACTTTCCACTCCAGAAAGTTTGCAAATTGTATAAATAAGTCCAGGATGTCCTAGACCTCCACTAGTCTCTCTCCTCGCCGTAGTCAATATATTCTTAAGAATAATTCTCCCCATATTTATAGTCCTATTATTCTGAATACAAAAATTTAGAATAGCTCTATCTCTAGTTACCACACTATGGTGATAAGTCGGTAACAGAGTAGAGGAAATGCAATAGTGCCACACCTTAGAGGTGGCATTCAACATGGAAGAAGAAAAATTTATCCGTTCTCGCTGCTTTATCTTCCATGTTCCTTTCTCATTAGTAAGAAAGTTGATCACATCATTGAGGGGACCTTCCATTGTACTCATGGATTCATATTGGCAGCCATAAGAGTCTGGGACTTCATAAAAAGGGTTGATGCGGACGACAGTAAACTCAATAGGAAATCCACGTACTTGAACGATTCCGTCATCAGAACAAATCACATTGGTGTAGAACTCCTTCACAACATTTGCATCTGATTTATTGGTGGTGTAACAAAAGTTTCCCACCTTCTCTCGGCAACAACTCGTTCGATTTCTCCTCCCGGACTTTGAAAAACTCAATCTTGTATGCACTTCTTTCCTTTAAATATGGAAGTAAATTTTGTTTGAGCCATCGCATTGACAAAGCGAGACTTGTAAAACTCAACTCTTCACTTTTAACGTGGAGCCATTTCAAACTAATCAAATTATAGAAAATTTCAAAAATTACTTCAAATATGCAAATCTTGGCTTCCAATGGTAATTCAATGGGTTCAACATTAAGATCCATGAATTTCTTCCCAAATTTTCTTCACATTCTCAAATTTTTTGGATCTCCTCAATGTGGAAGAAATCCATGGTGAAAATTAAATAATTTTACCTTGGAGTGAAGCTCTTACCTAAAGATTATCAAATCCGGTATCAAAAAGCCTTGAAATTGCCTCCGAATCCAAGATCTCTCAAGCTCTAGGTCAAAAATGACATTTTAAAGGAGGAAGGGGATGATGAATAGTGGTGGTTGACTGGTTAAATTCATGGTTAAAGGTGTTTTTTTGTGATCGTGCCATCGGCAGGGTCGAAGGCGCCATCGGCGCGCTTTATTGGAATTTTGATCTTTAGTCTTGGGAAAAATCCGTCGTCAACGGCGTCGAAGACGCCGTCGGCGGGCTCTATTGATTTTGTCCAAATTTTGGATTTTTATGATTTCGATCAATTTCAAGCCTTAATGACAGCTTTTAAATCATTAGAGACATAATTTTAAGAGACTAAATGATGTACTTAGCACATATAAACATTCACAACACAAAATATCACATTTATATATAAATTCCAAAGGGTACAATGTACATTACATAACACACCTAAGTTTGGTATTTTCTCAACCTTAATATGTTAATTCAGTGTTGCAATCCAAGCCACAACACTCAAAATGCTGAAAACAAAACATCCTATGCTTACTCTCAACTATACAAAGATCTAAAAGCAAAATTCTTATGTAAAGCAAATATAAAGTTTAAATCAAAATACATAGATAGACAGATAGGCATTGATATAAATCTACTAATCTTCAGACTTGGTACTCGATTCTCCTCTGAGATCTCTTATTGGTTGCACATGAACAAAGAGGTTGTAGAAGGGTTGGACTGGAAATTCTTCAATGGAATCCTCCTCTATTAACTTCATCCTCCTCATCAGTCGTATCAAGCTATCTTCTAAATGTCCATAATGATCAAAATGTTGCTTCATACTCCAGTGTAAATGATCGAAGAAATTGTATTCATGACATTTTGTACCGCCTTTTCCAATTTGTTGATTCAGTGCAGGATCAACAGAGACTTATCAGAGACTAAGGGTTGAACTGGCAGTGAATTTTGAGATGCTTGATCTACCATAATTGTCATGTCATTTTCATCTTCAAAATTTGGGAATCTCTCAGTTGGATCCAAAGGCTTCCAAGGTAGCAGTAACTTTTCTCAACTTTCATAGGACACTTGGAACTGACTGCAAATTAAGAAAATTGTGGAGGGGTGTTGAAGCCCATAAGTTGATCCATGAATGATCGGCCCAAAACTGACTTCACAATTATAGATCAAATGTCGATCGACAGACCTTTTTGGAAGCAGTAATTCAAAATGGCACTTTCTTTAGAAACTTTACTGATCTTCATTATCGGCAACGGTTTCACAGAAATAAAAAAGTGCTAATGTTTTGAAACTGAATTCAAGAGTGTTGCAAGAAAAACTAACATACCCATTTTCTCTTGTTTCCCAGTCGTTAGTTTGGTCCGTTAAATATTGGTAAATCTCATTCATCTGGTTTCTTGTTGGGATGAAATTAGAATAGTGTCAGACAAAACATTCTCTCTCACATATAATTCGTTGATCAGTGCAGGTGTGAAAGTAATCCATCTTCCTTGCACATAAACAACTCCTTAGTTGATTCCATGTAAATTTACATAAAATTCTTTAACTACTGTAAAAATATCAGCGGCGGTAGTGTAGCACAGCACTTCCCATCCTCGCTGCACTATCGTTTCTTCAATATCTTTCATGGGATTATTCAATCCATAATTTACAAATCCCTATTCTTCGATTAATCTTTTTTTTTTGTCAGCAACTTATTGAAGATTCACTGCGCTTCCGCACTAATAAACTTTTGACGATTGAAAACTCGCATTCTGGGATTATCAAGGGAATTGGACGCCATGAGAATGAAATTGGTAGAGTTTCACTTTTTTTTTTTAGGGAAAATAATAAGTAGAAATCAATTTTTTTAGTTTAAAAAGACAATTCCCACCCAAAAACCGCCAAAAACTGCCATATGAACCCAAGTAACCGCCAATTGGTCTGTCTCACCGTCGGCGTGGTCGATGGCGCCGTCGACGAGCCTCTATGTCAATTTTGTCTGGACTCTAGGGAAAAACCCGCCATCGGTGCCCAAGGTAAAATTTGTACAGTTTTGCTCTGGTCCGAATGCGTTCTAATTTTTCTTCATGCATCTAATTTTTATGATATTTCGAGGGTAATTAAGATTAGTAGAGCTTAATACTACCACATACTAATGATTATTTAAAAAAAAAAACTATTATAATCATGATAAAAGTAAGGATAAATATGGGTTGCCTCCCATAAAGTGCTTGGTTTAACGTCGTCAGCCCGACCTATTCAGGTGTCATTCAGGTTGACTGATCATTTAAACATCTTTAAAAATTTGTCTTTTACCCTAACAATATGGTTTTAATCTATGTCCATTTACTTTAAATCTTTTTCCCATCTTCTGATCTTCAATTTCAATAGCTCCAAAATTATAAATATGGATACAGTAAAGGGTCCTAACCAATGAGACTTCAATTTCCAAGGAAATAACTTCAGCCTAGTATTGTAAAGAAAAACTTCTTGTCCTGGTTCTTAGTTCTATTGGTTAATCATCCGATCATGCCATAACTTTAATTTCTTCTTATAAATTCTGTCTTTATCATAAGTCTCATTTCTTAATTCTTCCAATTCATTTAATTGTAACAATCTCTTCTTACGAGCATCTTTCAAATTATAATTGAAATATTTAATCGCCCAATATGTTTTATGGTCTAATTTTACTGGAAAGTGATAAGTCTTTCCAAAAATTAGTCTGTAAGGAGTCATTCTAATAAGAGTTTTATAAGCATTTCTGTAAGCCCATAATGCAGTATCCAATCTAGTGGACCAATCTATTCTACAAGAGTTTACAGTCTTTTCAAGTATTTGTTTAATCTCTCTATTAGAAACTTCAGCTAACCCACTGGTTTGAGGATGATAGGCAATAGAGATTCTAAATAATATTAAATTTTTTTGCCAATCTCTGGATTTTTATTCCTAAAATGGGATCCTCCGTCTGTGATAATCATTCTAGGAATTGTGTATCTAGTGAAAATACTTTTCATTAAAAATTTTGAAACACTTTTAGTGTCACAATGAGGTAAAGCTTGTGCTTCAATCTACTTAGAAACGTAGTCTACTGCAATTAATATATATAAGTTTCCAAATGAAGAAATAAATGGTCACATAAAATCAAATCCTCAAATGTCAAAGATCTCAACTTCTAACATGAAATTCAGAGGTATTTCATTTCTTCTAGATATATTGCCTACTCCTTCACATCGATCACAAGGTTTATGTATCTATAAACATCTCTGAAGATAGTAAGCCAATAAAATCCAGCTTGTAAAATTTTATAAGCAGTTTTATCAATCCCAAAATGTCCTCTAAATTTAGAATCATGTCAATTCTAAATGATCAGCTTAGTTTCTTCATAGGGTACACATCTCCTCATCATAAGATCCTTGCATTGTTTATATAAATAAGGCTCATCCCAAAAATATGCTTTTGCATCATAAAAGAATTTCCTTTGTTGTTGCAATGTCAGCATAGGTGAAAAAATATCACTTACAATATAGTAAACAATACCATCATACCATGGTATTTTCCACTCATTAATATTATACAGTTGTTCGTCACAGAAATTGTCTATAATTTCATTGTCAGTGTCAGATAATTCTTGATTTTCTAATCATGACAAATGATCAGCGATTTGATTATCAGTTCCCTTTTTATCAATAACCACAAGATTAAATTCTTGCATCAAAAGTATCCATCTAATCAACCTTGGTTTAGCATCATATTTTTGCATCAAATATTTAATAACAGAGTAATCAGTATGCACAACACATTTAGCTCCAATTAAATAATATCTGAATTTATCTAAATCATACACAATTGCTAGTAACTCTTTTCAGTAACAGTATAGTTAGTTTGTGCATCATTAAGAATTTTACTAGCGTAGCATATAACTTCAAAAATCTTTTCATATCTTTTTCCAAGAACAGCTCCAACATCATAATCACTAGGATCCATCACACACCAATTCAAATGGTTTCTCCCAGTTAGGTGAAACTATTATAGGGGTTGTGATTAATTTTTTCTTCAATAACTCAAAGACATTTAAATAGCTTTCAGTAAATTCAAATTTCTTGTCCTTTTCTAAAAGTTAGCATAGAGGTTTGGTAATTTTTGAAAAATGTTTAATGAAACGCCTGTAAAATCTAACATGTCCAAGAAAACTCCTTACCTTTCTTACATTAGTAGGAGGTGTTAGTTAGATATAACTTGAATTTTTGCAGGGTCTGTTTCCATACCATCTTCAAAAATTTTATGCCCGAAACACAATTCCTCCTGCAACCATAAATTGGCATTTCTCCCAATTAAATCAATAAATACTTCCAATCAATCATCAATTAACTTAATAAATATGGACATTATACATATCTAAAATGTTGTAGGTGCTTTACATAATCCGAAAACATTCTTCGAAAAGCAAAAGTTCCAAAAGGACTAGTAAATGTTGTATTTTCTTTATCCTTAGGAGTAATAGGAATTTGATGGTAACCTGTATATCCATCTGAAATATAAAAATATTTGTGCCCAGCAAGACTGTCCACTATTTCATCTAAAAAGGGTAAAGGGAAGTGATCTTTTCTGGTGACAGTGTTTAATTTTCTATAATCAATGCAAATACGCAACCGAGTAATTTTTTTGATAGGTATTAATTCATTATTTTCTTTTTTTTTCAACAGTCACTCCTCCTTTCTTCGGAACACAATGAATAGGACTTACCACGCACTATCTGAAATAGGAGATATAATTCCAGTGTCTAACCATTTCAAATTTTCCTTCTTAACTACTTCTTTCATCATCGGATTTAATCTTAGTTGTGGATCAACTCATGGTTTATATTTTTCATCTAATATAATTTTATGCATACAGATTAAAGGACTGATTTCCTTAATATCAGCTAAGGTCCAACCAAAAGCTTTCTTATATCTTTTTAATATATCTAACAGTCTTTGCTATTGCAAATCATTTAATTCTGAAGATATAATAACATGGAATGTAGATGAGTCTCCTAAAAACACATACTTCAAGTGCCTAGGCAGTACTTTTATCTCAAGTTCAAGTGGTTTTATTATTGAAAGAAATAGATTTTTATCAGCATATTCCGTAATATCCAACATCTCAACTCTTTCTTGAACATAATCTAATTCTTCCTTTTCTAATTCGTCTAAAATAACTTAATCATTCTTTTCAAATTGTTCCTTATATATAGAATGCTCTTCTTCTTTAAAATGCTTTTTATCTTCAAAATTTTTTTTAAAATATTCGTTCAGTAGATGTTCAATAATTTCCATGCAAAAACATTCATTATCTCTTTCTGTAGAAGGGTATTTCATAGATTTTGCAATGTTAAAATTCACTTCTTGATCATTAACTCTCATAGTTAATTCTCCTTTTTGAACATTTATCATAGCTTTTCCAGTAGCTAAAAATGGTCTCCCTAAAGTAATAAGTATTTCTTTATCTTCCTCCATATCTAAAACACAGGAAAGATAAATCTATCCACTTTTTCTAACACATCTTCTATAACTCCCTTAGGATATGTAACTGAATGATCCGCTAACTATAGAGTTACAGAAGTAGGTAAGACTTCTCTTAATCCTAATCTTTTGAAAATTGATAGAGGCATAAGATTAATGTTGGCTCCCAAATCACATAAAGCTCTTCCATAAAATTTTTCATCGATAGCACATGGTATAGTGAAACTGCTAGGATCTTTTAATTTTTCAGGAAGCTTTTCTGAAGAATTGCACTACACTCTTCGCTAAGTGCAATAGTTTAATTATCCGCGAACTTCCTTTTCTTATTCAGAATATCTTTCATAAATTTCACGTAATTGGGCATTTGCTCTAAAGCTTCTAGGAAGAGAATGTTTACAGTTAATTTCTTAAGAATTTCTAAATATTTGGATAATTATTTATTTTATTTGTGTTGTTGCAATCTTTGAGGAAACGATGGTGGAGTTTTCTCTAGAGTAATTTTCATTGGTGTAAATGGATACTCTAAATCTGGGTACTCATTGCCCTTCTCTTTTTCGGCATCCACTTTCACTTTTTCAATTTCTATTTCTTTTGCACTCTTGTTTCCAATTCTTTTCCACTTCGTAATTGTATCACTTTGATTTGTTCTTTTCCTTGGTCTTCAGGATTTGGTTCCACAGTACTAGAAAAAGTTCCTAATGTTTGGTTACTAAGCGCAGTAGCGATATGTCCCAATAGGTTTTTAATACTGTTAATAGCAGTACCTTGGTTTTGTAACTGATTTCCTTGAATTTGTAATGATTTCCTTGATTTTGCAATTTTTGACTCATGTTTAATATCAGATTTTCTATAAACAACTTCTTCTCCTTAATTTGAGTATTACTATTAAATCCTGGAGGATAAGAAGGTCTGTAGTTAACATTTCCTTGGTTGGATGAATTTCCTAATGAGTTCACTGGGTTGTTTGTCCATTATTGATTTGTAGCGGAATTGTTATTCCAATTTAAAATTGGTTGATTCTTCCAACCTGGGTTATAATAATTTGAATAAGGATTGTTGGGTCTATTAATAGCATTTAAATTCTCATATGAAGGTTGAACATCCACAAATTGCCCAGATGAATTCTCTTCCATCATAGGAGGTGTTGGAGAATAATTCATCCTATAATGATCTAATTTCTTTAATATTACAGCAATTTTCAAAGCTAACATAGATATTGCATCAGAATCATGGATACTAGCTACTCTTTTAGGATTTACCCATTCAAAGGGCCATTAAAAATTGTTTGTAGCCATCTCTTCTATTAATGAATAAGCCTCATCAAAAGGTTTTGACATTTAAGATCCCACTAATCCATTATAAAAAGTTTGAATTGTCAACCAATCTGGAAATGAATGATGAGGGCACTTCCTAAGAAGATCTTTAAATCTCTCACAAGCTTCATATATTGACTCTCTATCAATCTGACAGAACGATGTTATGTCATTTCTAAGTTTAGTAGTTTTGGATGGAGGGAAATATTTGGATAGAAATTTCTGTGACAGTTCTCCCCAAGTTCTAATAGATCCCGGTGCTAATGAATTTAACAACATCTTAGCCTTATCCCTCAATGAAAAAGGACAAATTCTAAGTCTCACAACATCTTTTGAGACTCTGTCATATTTAAAAGTAGCACAGAGTTCTAAAAAACTAGTGAGGTGTAAGTTTGGATCTTCATTTGTTGTACCTCCGAATTGATTGTTTAGTACCATTTGGATAATTGCAAGTTTAAGCTCAAACGATTGAATAGATAAGTGAATTTCATCTACTGTAGGATTTGCATAATCTCTTAGGGGTCTAGGTTGGTGTTCATTCTCTATTCCTTGATTGTTCAGGTTGTTTTCCGATATATCAGAATTTCTAGGTTCTCTTCTTAATCTTCTAATCCTTCTAACAGTGTGTTCTAATTCTGAATCGTAGGGTATAAGAATTTCAGGTCTAAATTTACACATACATTTTCAAATCAGTACACAGTAATATAATTAACTAAATATAAAAAATAAGTTGCAATTCAAGTAAAAATTTTCTAATAATCCTAATTTGTCTGTTACTCTAATTGTGATATAACTCACTCACTCAATCACTCCCCAGTAACGATGCCAAAAACTTGACTGGCAACTTTTCATAAACCAACAAATACAAGAATTTGATAGCGCTACTAGAAGATTTAAATCCTCACCAACGATGCCAAAAACTTGATCGACTTTTTATATGCATATAATATAAGATAAATATTGACGTAATAAATATTCAATAACTGTAAAGTCACACTCTTCAAGGCAAGTATACATATCACTAAAGTAATATAGGGCTCTAATGGAGTCTTAGATATCAATCCCACAGGGAGTGGTTTAGAACTGCGAACTAAGATTTTAGAAAAGCACTACTTTAATCACAACAACAAAGTTCAATTTGCTTATCTGTCACTAATAGGAAATTGAAATAAAAAGGTAATTTTAATAACTATTAAATAACTAATGATACTGAGGAGGGTTTAATTGTGATATTCAATATATAAGAAAGCATCATTCTCTTTGTCAAGAAATTATAGTGAATGAATAAAGTGAATTAGTTCAATTTATATTATGTCAAATAGAAGCATACCTTTTCTTTGCCCTTTGGTCCAGGCATAAAGAACATTGATTAATCCTACACTTGTTTACTGAATCTGCGGCTAGGCTAGGAGGATACCGACTCTCACTTCGGAGCTCCCACGTTCCCCTCACCTGAGGGCTAACATCTACACTT